>JASANA010001447.1:0-13528 GCA_030248095.1 Ptycholaimellus sp. GST1_10 | reverse complement strand
TTGGTGATGACCTGCTTGTTCACCACGGCCTAGTGGAAGCTCATGAAGACCAGATAGAAGGAAGCGGGCGCCATAATCGTATTCTACGTGCAAAGTTACCTATATGGTGCTGTTTTTAGACCAAAACCATTTACAATTCCTCAAAATGAAGTTGATGATGACCTGCTTGTTCACCACGGCCTCGTGCAAGCCCAAGGAGACCAAATAGAAGCAAACGGGTGCCACCATCGTAATCTACGTTCAAAATTACCTATATGGCGCTGTTATTTTGGCGAAAAACCCTGTAAAAAGCATAAATATAGAGCTGGAATTGAAAAACATGCAAAAAAAACCCCCAAAAAACTGAATTTTTACCCAAAAAGTTGATGTTTCGACCTAAAAAACGCGGAAAATGCAGAAACTAGGGGTGCCATGACACTCAGCGGCATCGATTTACCCTAGAACCGTTGAGATCCACACCCCAGATGTTGCCCAAGTGTCTGCAACACTTGCTGGACGGACGGACGGTCGGTCGGACGGTCGGTCGGTGTGCGCCCGGACACCGGACATTTTTTTTAAAAAGTTTTTTGGAAATAACTTTTTTAATATGGCTCTAAAAAATTTTTGTCTAAAGAGGACCCGACAATTCGACCACGGCGCGTCGATTGAGCCTATTTGCAGCGTTCTCCGACGTCTGTGTGACGAGCTACAGCCTGCCAAACTTTGGGAAAGCTGCAATTGGTTGTGTTACTCGATAAGAGGGGCTTGGCGCTACCGCTCCGCTAACGCTCTGCTCGCGCAAGCCCAATACAGGCCAATGCAGCGAGGCCAGCCGTCGCCCAGCGTCGCCAATGCAGCTTCACGCTGATGAACCCGACGAATAGACAATTGACCACACACAGTAGACCATGCCGTTAAACCCATCTATCATGAAATATCAACCAAGAGCTACCCTTCAAGCGATTCCTCGTATAAATGTTTAACAAGGAAATCCCATTGATGCTTACTGACGAATAAAAAACCAACATGCACGAAGCTTGTTTTTATTACTATCATTTGCAATATATTATTAGCAGTATAGGACAATGAAAACCAACTACACAAAGGCCAAACTTATGAGGAATTATGAACGAACCCTTAGGAGGAAGCAAATATATATGGTACCATCGGCAGGCCTGGGTCTCTTTTCTCCAAATTTTGATTCCAGTAGTAGAAATTGTATTTCCTTGGCTTTTTACTCGAGAATATTGCAAAATTTTGAGAAAAGAGACCCACATTTGGCCTGCCAATGGTATCAGATATTTCTTCCACTTTTAATATAAAATAAAATGTATAATACAAATTTATATTCTTGGTTATATATTTAAAACAAAGCATAAATACAAATTTTATAATGTTTGTTACATATTTAGTTAAGAATTTGTTAGATAAACAAATAAAAAAAGATAAAAAACAAACTTATTTTAATAATATACCAAAGAAAAGTTTCGAAAACGAAAAATAAAATGCAAATTTATCGGTAAACTAACAAATTTTTGAGAATTTTCTTGGTTCATGCTCAGGGCAATCGATTTTTGGGAGAAAATAGCTTTACTTTTGGCCTGCCGATGGTACCAATTATTTTCTCAACTTCAAATACACCAAAATTAAAATGAAACCCAGAGAAGGATTTGAACCTGTGAATTTGATCCAACTGTCCAACCGCTTACACCACTACACCACTGGTACATATGGCTAGATAGTTTAACTGAAGAGTTATGAATGAATTGGGCTGGCGCGAGGGAGCGGAGCGACCGTCAGCGCCCAGACCCTCTTTTCGACCCAGATGTCATAATCGAGGGTCAATGCTAGATCTTAAAACTGATAAGGCTTTACTCCAAAAATTTTCACAAACCCCTAACTATTATATATCGATCGAACCGCAAAAATGCGACAAATTTAATGGTGCTAATTGGTTTTTGCTAATAGGAAATTTTTTTAATTGACTTTTCAAAAATCCGATTTTCGCATTATGTAAATTTCAGCATATAAAAACTGATTTCTCAAAATTTTTTGCTGAGCCCAAGGTCGAGACGGTACCCACTTAAAAATAGAGATTCTTGAGGTCATTTTAGTATCTAACACTTCGCTGGGCGTTTTGTTGGAGTCGGAAATTTTTTTGATTCAAAATTTTCACTTCAAGTTTTGCCCTATGTTATAACATAGGCTGAAAATGTCCAAAAAAAATTGTTCTCAATATTAGATTTTTTGGCATGAAATGTTCTATTGGGACCCATTACACCCTGCTGTATCATTTGTTTCCCCAGAATTAGTATCACACTGCTGAAACTGAAATGCACATTTTCCTATGCTTTAACATTGCCTGTGCTATAACAAATACATAACAAAAACATAAGTTTTTTGGGAAGAAATTTTGAAAAATGGGGTATGCTGGAGCTGGGAAAGGTCGAATTCTCAGCAGATTTGGACAAACTTGTTTCCCCTGAATGGTACTGTATTGTGGCATGTTTAGCTCCGCGGTCACCTATTACGCTCTGCGCCATATACTTGTTTATAATTTAAAGCCTTCAAAATTAATCAATCAAGTTATTTTCACATTTTCAACATTTTTGAAAGAAAACTTGGGAGTTAATAAATGCTGCACATGTTTACTTTGAATCATGATGATGATATCTTGAAGCTGTTCAAAAGAATTTACGAGATATTTATTATTTTTTGATTTATGGCCAAAAACCTATAATCTTGATGTTTCAAAAATTCGAACAAGCATAAATTCATGGTTTTTCGATAAAATAAGACGAATTTTTGCATAAAGATTTATCTGGGTGGTATCTTCAAGCAAGGCCGCGCATCTCTTGGCGACATCCGAGAATATCTTGTTGGTCAAATGAAAGAGCCTTTAGAATCAATATTTACTCGAAATGGTGGCATTATGCAAAAAGTCGATGGGATGGGTGCAAGTGCAATCTTTGAAACGAGGCGCAAGACTTCATTTATGGCCAAGCTATCAAAGAGAAAGCAAACTTTTTTCTGAAAGCTTTCACATCAATGTCCTGACTGAACTAGCGCACTCTAACAAATGACTGCTCAGATGAAACATTGAAAGTCACTACCAGTCTCATTGATTGCAGGAAATCATGAACTCTTCGTGGGAATTCGGACCACTGTTTTCATTATGCCCTTCAGAAGTAATTTACATCTTACCTCCCTAAACCCAAAATGATTCATACTGTTGTATTTAATTTAATGAAATTGGGCTGGCGCGAGCGGAGCGCTAGTGGAGCGGTAGCGCCCAGCCCCTCTTATCAAGAAGCAATACAACTTATTGCAGGTTCCCAAAGTTCGACAGGTTTTTGTCTTTTAAAAAGTTGTTATAATTTGCCGTTATTTGCCTGGCGCAAACGAGCGAAGCGAAGTGTCAGCGCCCAGCCCCTCTTTTCGACCCAGGTGTATGTTTTTGAGGTTAATGCTAGATCTTAAATTTGATAAGGTTCTAGCTGCCGCTGGGAGCAGCCAATCTATCTAATTATTGTTGCATTGGAAAGAGCATGCACGAATTGACCAAAACTGGCGAGAAATCAGCTGAAAGTTGCAGAGCTTTTGATAAATTCATGAAAATCCGAACTCCTTCTTCTCCTTCTCCTCCGCATCTGCTCAATGGACGATAGTAGGTATTCATTTCTTCCCCCACCCCACCCCACTGGTATCATCGGCAGGCCAAAAGTAAAGCCAAGAAAACTTCTCAATAATTTATTACTTTGCCAATAAATTTGCATTATATTTTTCATCTTCGACACTTTTTGTTTTTGTTATATTTTTTAAATAAATAAATTAATTAATTTATTATTTATTTATCTAATATAATTTTAACTAAATATATAACCAACAATATAAAAATAAAGAACATAAATTGACACAATTTTATTTTTGCATGTTTAAAGTTGAGGAAATAAATAGTACCATCATCAAACCGAAAGTAAGCTCTTTTCTCCCAAAATATCAGTTGACCCGAGTGTAAATCCAAAAAAATTTCCCTACTACTAGTGGAACTGCTGTGTCACCTGTATTTTGTTTGAGCACACATGAAAAGAGTTATTCAGCTGCGCACGAAAACAAAATGCAAATGCCCCACAAGCAGTTCTACTAGTAGTAGGGAAATTTCCTTGGCTTTACACTCGGGTCAACTGATATTTTGGGAGAAAAGAGCTTACTTTCGGCTTGACGATGGTACTATTTATGATAACGGCAAATTTTTATAACTGCTTATAATGGCACTTTCGTTGTAAAAAAACGCAGTCTGCTTTAGGATAATGGGATTTTGCAACTGGGCTATGTGCGGCACGGTGTGTTTCTCAGCCAGTGTCTCGGCCGATATAAGCTGCCCTGCAAAGACCGACCTGGCCCTCAGGCTGAAATTTGGTTCACTTTGGCTGTCCAGCTTTGCTACGGCCTTCAGTTCGTACGTGTTCCCGGGTTGGTTCACATCCCCTTCCCTCTTCCTTTCTCCACCCTTGCTCATGCTGAATGTCACCTGCTGCCTGCAGCTACTCCCAACTGGCGGAGGCAGTGTCGGAAGGCCAGCTCAATGCTTCGGCAGCAATGCTATCAGCAAATGCAGAGCGCTTCGCTAGTCTCCACTTTTCGCCTTCCGTTCCGGGTTGATGGGTAGAACTTACACCCCATGAATATTCCCCCTCTCCCATGGCTTTATCCCCCCCCCATGAATTATCCCCCCCCCGATGAATATTGCCCCCCCCCCATGAATATACCCGCCCCCCCCATGAAAGTTTAATTAAATTTAATTATTTTTTTATTTATTAATATTTAATTTATTGCAAATTTTTGGTCAAAATTCACTCAGCAAATATTGTCCCCCCCCCATGAGTCTAAACCAAGTTAGTCTATACCGTGTTTGTCATGCTACTAGTTAGTCTATACCGCTATAAGGGCGTAACCAACACAAAAACTAAAAGGCTCGTCCTTTCACTGTGGCAGTACCTACTAGTTAGTCCATGTAGTAGGTACTGCCACAGTATGGACCATGGCTCCTAAGCAACTATGGGTAGTACTGCCACAGTATGGACCATGGCTCCTAAGCAACTATGGGTAGTACTGCCACAGTATGGACCATGGCTCCTAAGCAACTATGGGTGGTACTGCCACAGTATTCACGCATTTTGACTAAGCCTAAGGGGTTGCCGTAAACAGTATCCTAGTACTACTCCTCATAGTAGGCAGACTAACTAGTAGCATGACGAACACGGTATAGACTAACTAGTAGGTACTGCCCACCACGCACCAAACCGCAGGGGGTGGGGCAATATGTGCTGAGCAACATGAGAGCGAAAATTCCCTTCAAAACTCATGGGGGGCGGGTATATTCATGGGGGGGCAATATTCATGGGGGGGCAATATTATGGGGGGGGGCAATATTCATGGGGTGTAAGTTCTACCCATCAGCCCCGTTCCGTCTCTGCAATCACAAAGGCTGTCTACCTCGCTCATCGTCGGCTCCAGTATTTCCTGACAGGAATCATTGTCCTTTGCTTTCTTTTAACTGTTCTCAAACAGGGACTTCAAAGAGTCGAAGCGAATGTTTGGCTTTTTGGCCAGCGTTTGCTTTTTCGACAAGACTACCATAGGCTTGCTGCTGGTTTTGAAAAGAAATCGGCTTTTTCTTCCATATTCTTCCTCTGAGCGAATTGTAGGCCTGCTTGGCTATTCTTTGCTTCCGGGAAAGGTTGCTGGGCAGGAGTGTGGAAGAGAGCAAAGCCAGCGGTTTCCAAGCAGCCACTCTGCTCTTCCTTCTCTACTCCGCAGGCTACGCCAATGAGAGTCTGCATCAGATTAGGCTCCCCTTCAACTCCAAGGCAGAGTTGAAGGATCTCATTTCAACTGGCAAGCTGATTTCAATTTCAAGGCATTGCTCTAGATTAACTTGACAGAGTGCAGGCCGCCTGAAGTTGTATTTGCCGCGTCGATCAGGCATCATGGGGCTGGATTTTACTCGTAACATGCTGCAGAAAGGCTTCGTGAGCTGGGAACTGGACACCGATAAATCCATAGTGGACATGCTCTGCAGGTAGCGGCAAACTGTGGCCTCCTAGAACCCATGCAATGAGATTGCAACATTGAGCGCTGAGCATTGCAGGGAGGGGCAGGAGGAGGAGCTTTCAGCCGGGAGCCTGGGCAGCGGTGTGATGGGCTACGTGAACTCCGCCCTGCTGCCCTGTCGTCTGCTGGCCAGCCCCTTCCACACCGCTTCCAGTCCGCTCACCGGCTTCGTGGCGCCCAGGGGCTCCCCTCTGCTGCCGCACCTACAGCGCCTCATGCTCACAGTGTACGGGAGCGAGCAGTTCGCCCGGCTCACAGCCCGTCGCTACCTCCTCCTCCCACCCAAGCAGCCCCTGCCCCTGCCCCAATATCATCCGCTGGTGGCGCGCTTTGCCAGCCTATTCCTGCGCTCCTATGCGCTGGCTTTGCTCTTCGCCCTTGCGGCTTTCGCGGCAGAGATGCTTTCTCTTCCATTTAGATTTCATTGGACTTTTTATCAGCTATTCAAGATTATGCTTTGTGCTTGAAGTTCTGTGCTTCTTTATTGACTGGCCAACAAATTTCAAAATTGACAATGTGACTGTTAAATGCGCAGCTAGCTCATATATCTGGTACCATCAGCAAGCCAAAATTAAATCTCTTTTCTCCCAACCCAAGTTCAAAGTCTAAGAAATACATATTGACCAAACATAATGGCGCAATGCGCAATAGGTGACCGCGAAGCAAACTGGCTGAAATTTATTTTTACATGTATGAAAATTTCTCACTTAAAAGGGCAAATCTGTGGTTTCTCAACCACTTAATAAAGTAAGCATGCATTTGGAGCCATTTTATATAAATTGTGAACAAAAAACTCAAGTCCTATGTTCATTACTCAACAGTTCAGCTGTTAGCGCCACAAACTGATTGATGTTGTTTGTTGAATACACGAAAGTTTGTCAGTCAAAAAGAGAAGTCTGTGGTTTTTCAACCAATTTCAAAATTAAGCACAGGTTTTGAACCGTTATATTGGGCTGGCGCGAGCGGAGCGTGAGCGGCCTCTTATCAAGCAACACAACTTATTGAAGCTTTCCCAAAGTTTGGCGGGCTGCAGCTCATCACACAGACGTCGCAGAGCTCTAAAAATAGGCTCCGTGCCGTGGTTGAATTGTGGGGAGTCCTTTTTTTTTGAAAATCGTTTTTTGTCAATTATTTCGAAAGTTATTCTTAAAAAACTGTTTCAAAAAGATGTCCGGTGTCCGGTCGCACACCAACCATCTGACTGTCCGTCCATCCGTCCGTCTGTCCGTCCATTCAACAAGTGTTGCAGACACTTGGGCAACCTCTGGCGTGTAGATCTCAACGGTTCTAGGGTAAATCGATGCCGCTGAGTGTCATGGCACCTCTAGCTTTTGCATTTTCCGCGGTTTTTTGGTTGAAACATCAACTTTTTGGGGGTATGTCCCTGTGCCCGGGATACCCCCCGGGCAGCCAATTTTGGCATCCCCCCCCGGGCAGCCAATTTTGGCATCCCCCGGGGCAGCCATTTTTGGCAGCCCCCGGGGAGGCAGTTTTTGGCATCCCCCTGAGATAGGATATAGCTTCTAAAGATACCAAATGTTAGCCTTCTTTGAGGCATTGCTTTGCTGTATGTGCATGTGCATGTGCATGCATGTGTGCAACTAATTCCGGCTTGGATAGAAACTCAATGCCAAAGATGGTGCCGTGGGTGCATTGGTAGCTGATTAGGCCAGAGCTGAGGCTTGGGTGGTGCCCAGTGATCTTTGCACACTTCTCTTCTTCTCCCTTCCTATGCTTTCACGGGCATGCAGCCTTCCCATTCTAGCTTCAACAGCTCTGCTTCTGTCTGGTGGCCACCACATCTACCTTTCCACTCTCCAAACCAAGCTTCAAAACTCCCGCTCACTCTTCCAGGTACATTTCTCTGCCCTTCTCTCCAGCTGAGCTTGTAGTCATTCATTTAACATTGCCTATGCTATAACATAGGAAAACAGGCGTTTCAGTTTATGCAGATTGAGACTGTTTTTGGTCAAACAAATGTCACAGCGAGGTGGAAGGCATCAAAGAGGGATGATTCCTGCCCAAAATATCCAATTTTGAAGCAAAAATTTTTTTGCCCCAATTTTTGCAATGTGCATGTGCATAGGGATGTACATAGGGAAATTTTCGTAGTTACCATCAAACATTGCTATAAAGTCCTAACCGAACAGCCCTCTGGATGAAAACTAAACTACTTTTCTAGACCAAAATTTAACGCTGGATTCAAAAATCACAATCGTTTGCATGCAAACCCAAAATCTTTGGGAGAAATCATTTTTTTTTGCTGAAATTTTTTTTCTCATTTTCGTCTTTTTCATTTTTTGAGTGTTTTACACCTCAAAAAAGTGTTAGCTTGAACCACTCAAAGGCACAGTTTTATTGTACAATTTCCTGGGAGTCTACCCGTCTTGGAATTTTCGAAATCCATTGAGTTTGTGGCTCACAGCAGCAATTTTATTGTTGAAGGTCAAGAAACCAGGATTTTCGTTATCCTGCCTGACTCTGCCTCACAAAATGAGCTGTTATGGGCAAAATATACCATCATATGAGCTATCCCTTTAGGACGTAGTATGAAAATGATTGCTTTTTAATGCCCAACAATAAAAATTGGAAGTCAGAAAAAAAGTATCCAACCCATTCTTAATTCAAATTATCTCTAGTCCAGTAAAAGCTAGAGTGCCTGGAGGCAGGAGAGCTCTGACTGCAGTGACAGCCACAGGCGGTCGCGCATAAACATTTTCAGCTGACCATTTCTCGCAGACACAACATTAAACAGCCAATCATTGGCTAGTATGCTTAAACGGTAGATTGGATTCTGCCGCGACAGCTGTGACAGAAATTCAAAAATAGATAAAAAGGAATTTGGACCAGCGAGACCATGGAGCCGCCCAGGAACAGTCCCATGAGGCCGCCTTTAAAGTCCCTCACTCCATCACACAACTGACACTCATCCACTGAGGCACTAACCGATTTCACTGACGAAATCGTTGGCCTGCATGCTCAGGAACTGCTCCACTCGAGTGTACTGCAATCACAGCCTCAATGCCTCTCCTCCTAGCAGCTGAGTAGAAGCAGACCATGAGCTCATCGAAGCCCATTTCCAATTGAATGAGGTGCGGCAGGCGCTGGCTCCAATTGAAGCCCGCACTCTGCCCCAGCTGACTGGACAGAGGCACGGAGCTGCTGGCTACGGAGTAGCTCCAAAAGTGGCACTGAATATGGCCTTAGCTTGTCCAAAGTCCAATAATGGGCGAGGGGCAGCCTTGGGTCGGCAGCTGTTGAGACAATCGTCCGGCTCTGCTTGCAGTTGCTCCAGAATCCTGTCGCGACAGCCTCTGTCAAGCCCCGCTAAGCTTTATTAGCTTAGGAAGGAAAGGTTGACAGAAACAACATGACTCTGGGCTCTTCGCATCCAGAGAGTTTCTGGGAGGAGTTCACTCTCAGGGATGGCGGCAATGGCAGTTCGCAGTGGCACTAAGAAGCAGGCTCTAAGTAGATCAGAGGAAGGCGGAAAGAGGAACTTCGTCTTCCAGTCGCCTTCCCAGGCATTCGACGCGGCAGGTGGAGTCCGTGTAGGGCATCACAGTCACACGTCGCTCCATGTCCTCTCGACAGGACTTGTTGCCCGGTGTCGCCTTTCAAAGATGCCGCATGCCCAGCTATTGGAGAGGGAGCTGGAGGTTTACAAGCAGCTGGTATTCCGTGACCGTCAGTGAGATACGCGTTTCGGTGGAGGGAGTGACGAGGAAGCTTCGCACAGCGCCGAAGTCGAACTCCGTCTCTATGCGAAGGGTTAGGCCTTGGTGGAGCAGAGAAATCCAGTTAAGAGTAGCGCTGTCTATTGGAAAGACCTTGATAGGGCGGGCTCTCAAACTCCGTGTCTCCATGAAGGTCAATCAGCAGGGCTAAGCCTCGGCCATTGCTTTGCTGCAAGAGACAGGGAATAGATGCGTTCTTTAGTTCTTTGCTCCTGTTCATCGTTTGTCAGTAGGCTGTTTTTACCCCTACTGTCTTCCCCCTGTTTGGATGAATCAATAAATAGAATGGTAAGTAAAAAAGAGATAGCCTGGCTAGGAAGCGATGGGAAGTGCCAGCAGGAGCCTTGGTTGGTGTGCTGGCGCTGTGCCAATCGGCCACACTCCATCACTTTACCCCCGAACTCGCAGCGGCGGAAGAAAAGCTCAGCTGAAGGGGAAGCCAGCTCGAAAATCTTTAAACAAATATTGCAGAACTTTTCACTGCATATTTGGCTCTCTGAATTAACGTCTCGAATGTAGTCTTCGCCGGGAGGCTGGGGAAGATGGTTCATGTCCTGCATTTGGCTGTTTGTAAGCTGCTTGAAGCGGGTCCTTGGAAACCTTTCGTTGGAAAGGACTGGCGAGACCCAGAGGTGCGTCCATGCTGCGTGAAACGGCCAACGCTTCACTGACATATTTCCCATAGACGGGATGCTGGGCAAGCTCGAGCATTGCGCTGGCATTGAGTGGACTGAGGTTGCAGATCGTCAGTTTCGGATAGGGGACTGGTTTTCCTCTTGACACCAAGTTCACCTGCTCTTTGATCAGTTTTACACAACCCTTACTAAGCACCATGTGAATAAATAAATAAATAAATAAAAATAAATATAATAAAATAAAGGTTTATATCTTTAGTTAATTTAATTTTTTATTTTATTTTGTTTAGTACTTTTTTTTATATTTTTTAAAAGCGCTAATATTCTATTATTCTTAGAATTAATTTGGTCTATATAGTGCAAACATTCTTTTTCTTTAACCTTTGCAAAAGCCTTTTTACATATAATTGATCCCTTTTTTACTTCCCATTTATTTCGAGAACGGTTTCGATATTGGCGAAAGAACTAAGACGTTTTGTTTGCGAAACAACTGAGAAGAACCGTTTATATCACAAAAAAATTGAAATGGAGAGCAAAACCTAGATTTGAGACCTCAAAAAAATTGGCCTTAATGTTTTCTCAGATTACTTTTAACAGCTTATCCGGATCTTTCAATTCGGCTTAACATACTCGACGGATGACACATATGACCAGAAATACCTAGGAACTGCAAATATACTTGTGCCTTTTTCCCGTTTGAATCGCTGTTGAAAACGTCGCATGAAAATCGTAAACTCTAGTAGCGATGGGGTCGGCTTGAAATCGTCGCAAGGTGGTGGTGGACATGAAAAGCATGGTGACCAGGCAGGCAAGCACCAACAGTCTCCAGAGCCAGCGTTCACCAATCCCATTCGCCTTCACACCTTGCATTAGCTCTGCTCATTGGCTTCAGTTTCAGAACACATTACTAGAACATTGGAATATTCCGTGCAATGTTGATACGCTAGCAAATGGCGGGTTACTTTTCGTCGAACTGTCCATATACGATGACAGATAGTTTTATAAACTTTTCAGAACTTATCGCGGTTCTAGACAATTGAATACGACATTATTGCTGGGCGAAGGAAGCTCAGCAAGCAATAGAACCACTGCTGGTTTAAAGTTTCATGCACTCACGTTAATTTCCAATTTCCGCCTCTGCAATTGCTCCATTTTCCGTCCGTCTACCTGATATGTGAATATTTTGATTTTCGGGCATTTGAATCAAATTTCAAGACAAAATTCATTTTGGTCATGTTGTAAATTGGCTCTACAACTCTTCGACATAGAATTGGTAATCGACATTTGAATGATTTTTTTGACATTTTCGGATGGTGCATCCCAAATTATTCCTTGTTTCAAGATCACTGAATCCAATCATTCTCGCTGTCCTTAAATCAAAACTTGACATGGGACGAAAAGGCGGTCAAAAATCCAAAGAAAGTAGCAAATCAAAGAACATCTAAATCTCAGCATAGGGCAGCTTCAGCTGAACAAGGCAAGTGCGGCAAGAAAATGGGAGCAAATAAGAGACAGGAGATAGTCTTAGGGGTATCCTTATTTTTTGAAAGCCTCATATTCTTTTTAATGTTTTTATTGAGCGAAAGAAAAAAACTGCATAAAAATGCATTGCAATGTAAAGGCGTACTTAAAATATGCCAACTATTTGGGATGGCGCGATCGGAACGGATTGACTTTCAGTGCCCAGTGCCCAGTGTCAGTGACGGATCCAGGTGTACATTTTTTCGGCCAAGCCCTTAATATTTTCTTCATTTTGCATTTCACACAATTGCTGCGAGCGCAAAGAAGCAATCAACATCTTCTGTCGGTCATGATGGGATACTTGACGCAGTTGCCCAACGGTTTGCAAAGTGTTGCGCGCCCCTCAGTGCAGCAGTGCTTGTCACAATTGGGATACTTTGGCCTGCAGTTTACCTTTTTCCCTTTCCTTTTTTTTATTACTATACAATACTAGGCACGTAGTTAATTCTAAGCCATTACAAAAAACTATTATGCAGTAAAAAGCAAACAGTAAAAATTGTAAGGGGTAAAAAAGATTAAAATTAATTGTTATTAATTATTGCAATTGTTAATAGGCAACAGTGGATAATGAACAGAAAAAACCAAAATTTCAAGCAGTTGCCATTGTGGTTGCAAAATTTATTCTTGTTGAATTCCTCCTGATTCTGCCTTATCTTCTCCAGGTACTCCTTCCATTCCCGCTCATTCCGCTCCTGAGGCGTTTCGCATGCTGTCAGCCATATGCAGAGACCAGACAGGAGCAGGAAAAACATAGGCATTCCAATCTCTTTTCTTATCGGCTCCTGACTTTGCTTAAAAGAGCAGAGCAAGTTTCATCATCATCGAACAAAGAAAGAAGTCGACTCAATGCTTGTTGGTCTTCAGTCATGCTAAATATCCATTAATTTGACTATCTATACTGCTTTATCCTACAGCTTTTGCTATAGCTGTTGAAGACTTTTAGTTAGATTTTGTCTGCTTTGATGCTTAAAACATAGAACTTTTTATCGTTTAAGAGGTGGAATTCGATAGGCTCAAAATATGCGATTCCAGATTTGAACAATGCCTTCGAAAAAAACGGGAGAAAATAGAGTAGCACAACGGGTGATCTGTAAATGAAGATGAAATAGAGCAAAATTGAACCTAATTTTTAACTTAATTGAGCTATTCCAATGTTCATGATCGGTAATATAATTGCAAAAAGTCTTCTAGATTTCCATGATCAACCGAGACTGATCGAAAATAAACCTAGTTGCAAAACTCTGGCGCAAAATAGGCAGCTCTGGACCTGCAGCGTAGGCTTAGGTCAAAGTCACACTCCGAAATCTCGCGCAAAAAAGGCAGCAAGTTCACCGCAATTAGAAAGAATATAATATAGCTGCGAAGTGGTAGCCGATCTTGCTTTGGACTAGCGTCGATGGACCTGTGCTCAACTTTGTTCATTCTTCTTCTACTTCCAGGACTTTGCAGTGGTAGGTGCATCTTTCTTTTCAGTCTATAAATACCAAAATTTGTTTTACATCTGTGCAAAATTGCCGTATTCATGCATGACTAGTTTTGGAT
>JASANA010001445.1:0-15249 GCA_030248095.1 Ptycholaimellus sp. GST1_10 | reverse complement strand
GAAAAAATTGGAATTATAGCCTAACACCAGTTTCAGTATTTCAGCGTTCAGCCCAGCGGCATTGGCTTCGCAACTTTCCTCAGCCATGTCTCAGTTGTTCTTCATGGGGAGCATGCCGGTGTTTCTTATTCCCTCTTCTGCGCGTTTCTGCTAGTGGCTGCATTCGTCGCCTTTGCTAGGGGCTGCTGCCTGGACTAGCGGGGAGTGTGACGCCAGTGCAGGTGGCCAGTCACTTCAATGGTGTCTGGTGCATGGGTGTGGTAGAAGCCCAGCTACATCATCCCCTCTTCCTACGACCTCCACCGCCCGCCTCCTCTGGCCTCGTCCAGTGTCCTATCTGCCTCCTCCGCTACCAATTCAGTATCTTCTTGTGGGTCTCTGGTTTCCGAGACTTGGTGACAAAACTGTTAGTCAGCAGGCCTCAAGACTCAAGCTCATCCTGGTGGTGAAGATCAAGGAGGAGCGGCGGGGGAGCCGGGCAAATCCAACATGCCATCCGGGATATCGCCTTCCGGCGAGCTGGTGAGCTGGTAGGCAATCCCCGCCACTATTTAGTGAGAGGAGAGGAATTGAAGGTGGAGCATAACGGGAGTGGGGATCAGGGTGTTGGGCCACCGACGACCGCAACATCTCCGCTCGCCCCTCCCCGCCTCATCATCCATGAGACCAATGACAACGTCCCAAGCAACAGCGCGGTTAAAATCTCCCATGATCCCCGAGTAGGGGAGAGGCGAGATCAATCGCAAAGGGTTTGTCAGGTGGGCGGCAGTGAGGGACTCGCACCAACTTCAGCTCCAACCTCTCCAACGTCAACGGGATTTGATGTGGATGAGCTGACCAGCAACCACTCACCGGATGGCCCTGAGGTTGGGCGCCAAGGAGGAGGGGGGGGGGAGGCTGAGTCATGGGTCATTCGTCAGGTGAACAATGAGGACGGTGTTGTCTCTGACAAGCCTGTCTCCCCGGCCAGTTCTCCAGCCTCCTCGACTACAACGGCGGCAGCTGGTCTGTTGCTGTTAGCTGGAAGCACGGCGCTGTCTCCAACTGCTCCTGCTCTGTCGACGACCTCGGCTGCCATCCTTTCGCCGGTTAGCACTGTCTGTTGCTTACTAGGAAGTTGTTCTTTTTGAGAGAAGTAAACAGGTAGTGAGGTATCTGAATTTGGTAGGGGACGACGGTGGCAATTTTTTGTGGGACCTGTCGAGGTCGAGGCCACGAGGAAGTTCGGAGCTGTCAGGGTTGTGAAAGAAAGCTAGGAGGTCGCCATCAGCGGACAGATCCCTCGCAGGTATGCCAATCCACCCTATTTAATCCGCCAAAATCCTTGAGTCCTAGGCTGTTTGGCCTATTGTAGGCTCCCAAGGCCAAGAGTAAGGCGGCTGAGCGGCTGTGTGAAGAGGAACAGCGTCTTCTCACACTTTGGGGAATGAAGAAAGGAGGGCGAGGGCTTCAAAACCGGCGTCCACCAACCCGATTTGGTTCTGTTCTTCAACTTTCCCTTTCCAGGAGGATTCAGCATAGGGGTGGGTTGTTTAGGCCAAGGCCCAGAGTTGGTGAAGAAGGGCAGCTACTCCAAAAAGATCTCCAAGCCCAACGACGTCTCCACCAACTTCACGTCGCCCAGCTCCATCTTCTCCACCAACTCCAAGTCGCCCGACTCCAGCTCAGCCACATACAGTGAGGAGGGTGCAGATTCCCCTGTGTCCCACAGTTGGGCACTGTAATGGGTGATTTGAAGAGAGCGGTGATGAAGGCGTCGAGAATGTCATCGTCCAGGAGGGTGGCATCCGCCTCAACTCTTCCTCCTCATCATCTATCTCTGTCGGACCACTGCAGGTGCACGTCTCATTTGAGGAGCTGGTTCTCAACGCATGGGTTATTAGATGGCTGATGATAGTGGAGGCGAAGCCGATTCCAGCTCCTCGGAAGACGGGGGAGGCTCACTCAGCGGCAGCAGCTCTCCGCCCCTTCAACACCGATCCTCCCGACGCAAGCGTCCGCTGCCCCCTTCTTCGGAGGATAGTGACTGAGTGAGCTGCCGAGGGCTAAGGGGGATATGGGAGAATTGAGGGATGGTTGCAGGCTGGCTGGAGGGCTAAGTCTCGATTGTCGGTTTTGAATTTGTTTTCTTGTTTCTCGTCGCCAATCTTTTTGCTCCAGTTCAAAGAAAGGAATTTGCGTGATGTGGATGCCTCTTTGTTTCAGTGGCTAGTTGAGCCGTTTGTTTATTTCTGCTTGGCTCATTTGTTGGCGATAAACAAGGATCTCGTATGGATTTTGGAAAGGGAAGGGAGGCAAGGGAGTACAGGCGGACAAATGTGGGGCAGCCGTGTAAAGCTGGCAAATGGTTGTGATCGGTAATGCCCTATGGAAATGCGCACCTGCTGTGAAAAATGGATGGGATGGAAAATTGGCAGTGAGTGTGCGGCTTCCGACCAATGCCACGGGCTTGGGACTGCTTTAGTTGGCTAGCAGGGACTAGCTTCCCGTGGTCCATTTGACCTGTTGCCAACTGTGCCCCCTAGGTAGTTCGTTTGCACCGCCTCTACTCATGTTAAGTTCCAGGCAGTGCAGGAAAGGGGTGAGGCTGTGGCTAACGGAATGTGCAATGGTTCTGTTGAAAGAAAAATTGGAAAGTGGTTCTGGGGGTCCCCCATCAAGCGTAGTTAGGTTTTATGGCCAAATTGGGATTATGGGGAGGAAGAAGGTAGTGGCAAGGCGGGCTGGAGCTGCTCCCACCAACGTGTGCGGGGGGCCACCACTACTCAGTTGGGTTATGTCGCAGGCTGGATAGAAGTGGGGGCCTGTAGGAGAGAGTGCAATGTGCAATACTCATGTTGGACAGAAATTAGAGGGTAGGCCTACAAAGGCTGGGCTAAGCTGGAGATAGCTTTGCGGCCAAATTGGGGTTGAGAGGGGGATAGGGGGTTGTTGGAGATTGGAGGCCCGATTAAGGGGGCACAGGCAAACTGCTTGCTAGACTGCAGCAAAAAACTCGCCAAGCTATGTGTGCTATGGCTGGCCAGGGCCCACCAGATATGCATCGAAACGGCTGGCCACAGCCACTCGCACCACTCCACGCACAAGACAAACCTCCCTAGTAGTGGAAACAGCCATGGCCTCCAGTGGCTCCTTTGACAAGGACGGAAACTACTTCCCGCCTTCCCAAGATGAGAGCCAGCCGCCCCTGCGTCAAACGGGGCGGCAAAGTGGTGGTCCTCCTCGCCATCCACCGCCTCGAGAGGTTCTATTTGATTTTCCACCCAGGAGGGGCTTGCTTGTCATGGCTCGTGGTTGGGAGGATAAGAGCGAGGAGGAGGAGCCGGTGAAAAAGGGGCGGAGGGGGGGGGGGGGCGGGGCTGGTGGCGCTGGTGGTATAATTCCAATTTTTTCGGCCTTTCCCTGAGCCATAATTTTAGCTTCCATCAGCTCTTGAACCCTTTCATATTTTGACCTGCTCCTTTCGCTGAGCACGGTTTACTCGGACATCCATTCAACATTGGCTTTGCTGTGACCAGAAGAAAGCAGGGGCGGAGAAGTCAAACAAAATGAAAATGAAAGGCAACCGATGAGAAAAAACACTGCATCTGGCGAAAGCAAAAAGAACTAACATAGGAGAATTGCCACCCGTATTTCAATGCAAACAAAAAAGCCTCATACTTCAAAGCAAAAGACCGAAAGCCATCCCACTTTTGCGCTCCATCTGAAAATAGGACCCTGTTACCTCTCCCCCACTAACAGATTTGGAAAGACCTTCAATCACTGTCCTCTGATGAGCTGAACAACGGCAGCAGCGGCTGGCACTTGTGCAGGCGGGGCGAGCTGGCACTTGCCTCGGACATGAGGAAGGAGTCATCCGATGTGTCCGAGGCTGACCCACCCTCATCCTCCGTCCCAATCTGTAGTCATAGGAGGTCAAGAAACTCTCAAATCCTCAAAGTTGACACCTGGAGCCCACGCTCGGTGGAGGTCAAGGAAGATGAGCTATGGCGGCGACGAATGTCTGCTCCTGCTTCCTGTTCGGCTCCAGCCCCTCCCACGCCCCCATTCACATCTTCTTCAAACCACCCCATATAACCACCCGCCCTGAAAGGCTCAGTGGATATTAGCACCTTCTCCGCTATCCTCAGTGTCGCTGCTGTTGGACGAGATGGAAGCCACTGGTGCTGAGTGCACCTGGGAGTCCCGACAGAGGCGCCGTTTCTTTTGGCCAGGCAATGGCTCTTGCCCTCAATCACCCATGTTCTATGATGAAGCCCTTCTGACTAGTAAGCCAAGGGAAAGGAACCGAATCTGACTGGCGGCCGCCGCTGTCGCAGCCCACGCCCACCTTCATCGAGGCCCCACTGATCTAGTAGCCGCCAGTTCTCGGCGTGAAGGGAAGCTGCTTCTGGTGTTTTGGGCTTGGGCGGCTGCATTAAGAAAAAGATCTTAGAATCAGAAGCCATCGGAGGCTGCTCATAAAAGCATGGCATACCTGGGCGGGGTTGGTACTGGCGTGCCGTCCCCCAAGCTTCCTCCCACAACCAGAACAGCGGCGCACTTCTCCCTTGCCTTGGCAAGTCCCGCAGAAGTTGGTTGCAGTCACTCCCTGACAAATTCAAAGACCTTACCATCTGTTTCCTCCCCCCCCCAAATGGAGCTCACTAATAAGCAACCAGCATTGCTAACCTGAGGGACTCCAGCGGCCGATGTGGGTGAGATGGCGAGAGCAGGCGGAGACGGCAGGGCAGTTCCGGCCAGCAGTAGTAGACCAGCAGCTGCGGCTGTGGTTGAAGAGACTGGAGAGCTTGCAGGGGAGGCAGGTGCACTGGCGGCGCCGCTGCCCCCATCGTTCACCTGACAAATGACCCACAACTCAGCCTTCCCCCACCTTCCAGGGAGCCCAACCACAGGGCCATTCGGAGAGCCGTTGAGAGGCAAGTCGTCGACCTCAAACCCCATGGAGAATGGAGAGGCCGGCACAGAAGCGGGCAGAGACTCACCATCACTCCTCACCTGACAAATCCCCAAGGACTGCCCTACCTCTTCCCTCTCTGAAAAGAGTAGGTGGTCCTAACCGCATCGTCATCTGGCGTCATGGGGCTGGTGCATGTGGTGGCGCTGGGAGGTGGAGAAGCATGTGGGGCCGTCGGCGTCTCCAGCAATCCCGCCCCCTGCCCTCCATTCCCTCCCTACACCGCCTCCAATTCTCCCACTCCCATTAGAACCACGGCAATCACCCCCTCCAGCGAACTGGCAAGGTGGGAGGCAACTGTCCTGATGAGGCACGCATCCCGACCAGTCCCTTCAATCTTCTCCCTCCCATCAGATCATGACAGGGAATCTCTCTTGGCTTACTGAGCCGAAGTGTGGAAGGCGACGCAGATGACGATGACCGGCCCCAGGATTTCCCAGCTCTCCTCCACCTCCCATTATGTCACATTTTCCCCAATCCCCAAAAACAGGGCACTCAAGGGGAAAGGTACCAAAGCGAAAACAAAGGCCGCAGCCTGGGCAACGCGCCACTCCCCAGCGGCCGGGAAGAAGGTGGAGAGGAGGGTGAACCTCGAAGTTCACAACTCCAGCACACCAGACGCTGTTGAACTGCCCGCCCACCCACACCGTAGGCAATGGCTGATGCAGTTGCGCTCCCTTCACACGGACAAGTCCTTGATTAGTCAAGGGCCAGGAGACAGGACGCGAGAAAAGACACCAGGAACCGCCCGAAGAAGAAGAACTCAGACATCTTGCGGAGGCCGATGGGCTAAAAGGAGAAGAGAACGGAGATTGAGGCACCTGAGAAACGCCGCAAATTTTTCCTTTTCCCATTTTTCTCCATCTCCATGCCAAGGATGATGTTCATCCGCCAGCCCATAGGCATGTTCTCTCTTTGGGCCAACAAAACTAGAGTTGCAATGTTTATCCCAGGAGCAACGGATATTGCCTCCCTTTCACAAAAGCCATAATGCTGGAGGACAAGTCAATCCAACGGTTCCCACTATCAAATCAGGTCATCAGAAAAGCACAAGACAGATTTATGGCATATCCGGGCACTGGATCAGTTCCTACTGGTCCGAATCGAAGTCCATGTTCAGCATCGTGCCCGCCTGACAAAGCAGCTTAATTAGAGCAAAAGAGAGTAAAGAGCGAAAGAGAGTAAAGAGAAAAGACCTCATCTAGGACGAGGCAGCGAATGTGCCGCAGCCAAAGGTGGCCTTGCAGTGCCATACTGGACCGTGACCTCGATGCAGGAGCCCATGGCCAGGTGACGCGTGTGGGTGACGATCTGGAGGGTTAGTTCCGGGGTGGAGGCCAGCATGAGCACCACCAGTTCACTGTAGCCCACCAGCGACCTCGGCAGTGAGGACTGGACCAGCCGATTGAATCGCAAAATGAAAAGAGAACTCGATTGGTGATTGAAATTGTCCATAGCCGGTGGCTGTACATAGGCCAGAAAACAGCAGTAGAACAATCTCATCAGTCTGCAAATATCAGAAACAATTGGCTCACTGACAACTTGAAATGAAATTGCTACTTGGCCAAAGTACTAGACTATTATCTTGCATCTCTGATGAGGCCAGAATCAGTCGGAAAGAAAGGAGCAAAACCGTTGAAAGCCATCAGCATGGACGAAGTTGCAGTTGGCAAAGCTGCAGAGAGAGTCCCTCGCAAAGGCGTTTTGAGCACCTTTTCCCTGACCGTTTCTCTGCTCCTTGCCGGCTTTCTCGGAAATTCCGAGCCTGTCATTCTGCAAACTATACAGGTGATTGAGTAACTAAATATGGGAACTAGTGGAAAATCAATCCGAAATGGCTAGTCGATCTTAATAGCTCACTCTGAAAAAGCAGACTTTTTGCTAGCCAGCCCTAAAGCGCGCAGTTTTGCAAATAGAATCGTTTGCGGGAAAACATATTGTCATAGACCCTTTTGCCTATCACCATGAGGCTATAAGGCCAGGACCAGCCATAGAGGAAGGAACCATTGATGCTGATGGGAGTAGGCAAAGGTCATTGGCGAAACCACAGCTGAATGTTGTAATAAAGCAGCAGACCGGCAATGAAATAACAACAATTCTTTGCAAATAAAAACCTGAGTTGGTCATTTACAGCTGACTTTGGGTTTGAGCAATTGAACTCAAGAACTGTTGGAGAATTAACCTGATGATGATAGCTGCTTCTCACAGTCTGCGCTGAAAAGGCAGACCAAGTGCTGGCCAGGACAAAACTGTGCAAATCTGCAACCAAATAACAACATTGCTTATGACAATAAGCGGAATCCTCGCTAGGCCAGCAGAAATCAACCTGAAAGCGAATTCCAAACATAGAAAGGCAATACCCTATTCTGAGTCATGCCACTCCCACCTCACTGTCAAACAGGGGGGGGGAGAAAGCTATCATTGGGGAAATGCTGGCCACACTTGGCAAGTAGCAAAATGGCTATCGCCCTTGGACCCCGGCCCTAGCCTCGGCCATCAGCCAACCAGCTTTATTGACTACACTGCCTCTACCAACTTTGACAAATATGAAAAAGGGGGAAATCTTTTCAATGCTACTGGAAGTAGCCTCTGAACCCCTAACGGAGGCTGCGCATTCTGTCGGCTGCGCGCTTTGCCACTCACTGCAATAGACGCCTGCTGGTTATACAATACCTTTTGGCCTGAGAAACTTCAGAAGGCGCGCATTTAAGGCGGGCCTCATGCTTGGGGGCAACCCTAAGGCAGGAGGGATTCATTAAACACACCACCTCCCCTTGCCCTTTCCTCAGCTCAAGACTAATCGTCACTTGGCCCAATTCTGCCCACTGCGAGGCGAGTCAATTGTGTGTCATAAAGAAGCCCAGTTCCAGCCCTCTCTCATGGGTAATTATGTACACCTATGGGACAAAACATGGGGGACTGAAGTAGTCTATCACTGCCGCTTCAGCAATGACGAGCCTGATGGCAACGGCAACAGCGCACTTTCCCCTACAGCCCCTCATAGTTGGGCCGCTCCTATAAGCAATCAATGAATTCCTGTAAGCCAGAATAAAAGCTTGAGTCAGAAGCATTAGCTGAAAGCCAAAAGTTCTCGATTCCCTTGGCCAAAATTAGGCAATTAAGTGATATAAGCAAATGAATGATAACTGGGCATCAAATTGTGAGCAATTTGCCAACCATCATATGCTGAGGACGAAGAATAGGGAGCTCTCGGTGCTCCACTGGTTGACGAAACACCCGATCACGGCGTTGAGGAGCGGCTACCATCCTCAATTGAGACATACTTCTGCAGAGATTTTTTCCAACTTTCCCCCAGTCGTGCCTTATGATTGCAAGGGAAGACAACGTCAAAAGGGAAGCCTCACCTGTGGAGTTACGATGAGGTAGGAGAGGGTGTCGCAAAGTGGTGTTGGAGGAGGCAAAGGGAGACCTGAACTGTTGAAGCAACAGTGGCGTGAGAATTTCATGGAGGGACAACCTGCCCCAAATGGCCCAAGGCCGCTTTCATGGCCACACCTAAAAGGCAACATCTCTTGCTCCGCCCTTTTTTTCCCCACCCTCTAACATAGGCCACAGTTAAGGGGGAGTCTGCGATACGCCTTCTTCCCTCTTCCTCACCTTTGGGAATGGCGCATTGCCCCACCTCGAATCTCCCCCGCCATCCCAGAACACAGAAATCAAGTCAATAGAAAGGACTCAGAAATGCTGTTTTCTCCATATCTTCAGCCACTTGGCCTTGCATTCATGGATACAATCATTGCCAAAACCTTCCATCCTTTTGGTCTGCTTCTTCCTTGCCAATCTGGAATACATAACAAAGACCCAAAGACGTCCAGCAGAATACAGGAAAAAGCAAAAAGGCAATCAACGACGGCGGCGCCCAGTAGAGGGTCCAGGGGTGTCCTCATCGGACTCCCCTTCTCCTGACTCCACGAAATCTGAAAACAGCTGATGACTCAAGGGGGTAAAGGGGATGAACTAGAATCAGGGTCTAGGAAGGAGGCCCCGACGCCGCTGGGCAGCCTCCCACTTCCTCCCCCTCCTCCTCCTCCTCCTCATCTTGGGGGGCGGGGGGGGGGCCGCCCACCTCCTCCTCCTCTTCCCCCTCTAGTGGCGGAGGGCTCCCGAGGCCGCCGCTGGGCGCAGAGCCGCCTTCTGCCGCCCCCGCACGCGTCTCCACCGCCTTGGACTGACGCTGCGAAGCCCGCTGTGCCCGCGGAGTTGCTTCAGCTTTCGCGGCCCTGGCCTTCCTCCCCGCCTTCCCTGCCTTCCTCCCCGCCTCCCCCGCCCCACTCCCCGCTGGCTCAGACCGCCGCCGCAGAACTCGGGTTGGCTCCCCCAGAGGCAGCTCCTCCAGCCCCGTCAGCCGCAGCGCCTCTGCCGTCAGCTGATCCAACTCGCTGTTAGGCCGAGGTTTGAACGGCTGTCAACCCACTTCATTTCCACCCTATTTGGGCAAAGGCAGTGAAAGAGACTCGGTTGGGGTTGCCGACATCTTTGGAGGCTTTGCAACCGCCTATCCGGCAATGCCAGCCTTGGCGATGGTTCTTGAGAGAGCGGCGGATGGCGGGGGCACCTTCTCCTCCTATCGAAGAACTAGCTCCCTTAGCCACAAACTTGGATTCCCAGTTAAAAGCCAAACTTATCAGTGCCTGGCTATGCAGCAGGAGCGCATCGAATCTGGGCTGCAGGCGCTGCAGCTCCAGTGAGATCTGCTCCTCCACCAGCCGATCCTCCGGTCGGGGCCCTTCCAGAGCGCTGAGCACATTGCCCAGCAGTGTCAGCGCTTGCTGAGTCGGTGACGGACTTGCGGAGCCCCGAGGAGGCTGCGGCGTTCCGTACTCCTGTCAACCAACTCGCAGTTTGGACGCCATTTCAGCTAGCATCATAATCCCAACAACGTACCATCCGATGGGGGCCCAGTCCAGGCACCCCCAGCAGTAGCCCTTGCTGAGCCAGTCGGAAGATGTGCTGCTGAAACTCCAGCGTGAACAAGGAAGCAGGCACCGGGGCTCCCGCACCAGCCGCGGCAGCCGGAGGTAGTGGCAGGGGCGGCGCGGCCATGGGCCCCGGCACAGCCCCCCCTTGAGCAGATGCGGCGGGCCCCGGTCCTCCAGTCCAGCCTCCCACAGCCGCAGCAGGCGCAGGTCCAGGCGGGGGGCCATTGACGATCTCCGCGGCGGGCGCCGCAGCTGCAGGCGCTGCTTCTGACGCAGGTACAGCTGCTCCCCCGGCCTCAGCCGCCACCCCAGCCTCCACCGGCGGCACCTCCATCTCAGTCACCTAGGCCCAATGCAACCTGAAATTTCACTTCGTCGAATAAAGAGGCATTACCTGAGTGCGCTGCCTCTTCACCGGCGGCATCATCACCATCCGCGGAGCTGAGGCGGAAGGCGTTGGAGTGGCACAAGAGGCAGCTCCAGCCTCAGCCCTTGTCAGAGCTTCTGCCCTGGGGACAACGCTCCCGCTCTTCGTTTGCCTCTTCTTCCCTGCCTTCGGAGGACCAGACTGGTGCGAAGACCGGGATGAGTTCGAACTCGAGGCACTGTCTGCACTGTCAGATTGGGACTCGGCAGAGGCGGAAGCCTTGGCAGACTTGGAAGGCTGTGGGAGTGGCTTCGGAGGAGGAGTCATCGTGCAGGATGAGAGTCACAGATGTGTTATGAAGCTGAGAAAATGATGTGGAATGCTGCGTTTCTGCTTAAGCTGCCAGAGTTGTAGTGTAAGCAAGATAAGATGGGATCATTATCTGTTGGCTTCGACCCAAGCTACACAAATTGTGGCCTGAGACTGAACTACTGCATGGGAGGTAGTAGACAAGGCACGAAAACAGTTAGAAAAAAACCAGACAAGCAATCGGCAATCAGCAGCAACTGAGCAGCACTCAAACATTCATGCCCTTTCTTGGGTAAAAAGACTACTCACAGAGCCTACCTCACTGACTCTCCCATTCAGAAGAGAAGGGGCGAATCACCCCCATCTCCATCCCCAACATCACCCGCCTGTGCCGCATCGTCTTCACTCCCGGCCTCCTGCTCCACCACCAGGCGCACTGGTCGAGAGCCTGTTGAGGGACCTTGGCGTTCATCAGCCAGGGCACGGCCCAGACCGATGGGTATGGGAGGCTCCCCTGACAACAACAGCACGATCTCATCTCTGCTTAGCGGGGAAGGAAGAGTGAGCTAGCTTACAGCCTCGAGGGACGCGGCTGCGAAGAACGGTGATGGGACAGGAGTGCCCCCACACCAGGTTGGGCGCCAGCCGGGGCGCATAGATGGCATCTCGCTGACACTGCAGATCCCGGGCAGCAACCAGCAGAATCAGATTGCTGTTTTGACGGCGCTCCAGCGCCTGCAGGAGATCATCAGCACCCCGCGCAACCCCGGCATTAAACTGGTCCACATTGGCCTTCTGCAACATTTTGCCAATCTCCAAAATCGCTTCATACAATAACTGTTTGGAAGATTAAATAACCTTTCGGCTGCCGATGAGGACAGTGGACGCATAGACCACATGGGTCTCCGCACCCCAGTCAGCCCCAAAACCGGCCACAGCCGCGGCCTACAATGGAAAGAAAGCTGGAAGCAATTCCATTCGCATTGGCCAATCCAGTAATTAATCAAATTGTTAGCAGTTAAAGAAAGAGAATAGCCAACCAGCTGGTAGCCCTTGTTGTAGTGGTACACGTCCAGCTCAGGCAGGAAGCGGCAAATGCCTTCACCTCCATCCGTATCCTCCTGGGTTCCGAGCCAGTAGCCAAAGCAGCAGACGCTGCGCCCAATGTCCACCTAGCCGCAATCTCATTCGATTAGGTGCCAAAGGGGTAAAGGATATCTGAAAGTCAGTTACATGAAGGCCTAGGACATTCCACTGCACCCAGCCCCATTGCCCAGCCTCACTCAGCATCTTGTAGATGGATAGGACATGAAGAAGAAAAGCTCTCAGCAGAAAAATGGACGTACCGTCTTTGCCCGTTCAAGGACATGTTCGAGGTCCTCTACTTGGACACAATAGTACCCGACGAAGACGATGTTGGTGCGTGGGTAAGCCTCTGCCTGTACCCTGATTTCATCGGGAGTGATGGTGTTGTGGTCCACCACGAAGAGCCGGGTCTTGGGGTGGAGCTCGGCAGGGTTGGTGGGTATGCCATGTAGACGCAGCTGATTGCTGATTTCATTACGCCGGCTAGTGGCATTACAAGGCCAAGTCCGCGCCAGACTCATCCGAGTACGAGGAGGAGCCATTTTGACTTGAGGTTGCTCAGATTGAGCAGGGAAAGGTAGGAATAAGAGGGGAAGTGAAGAGCAGAGGCAAGCGGGGACCCTACCATAACCCCCAGACCTCAGCAGACAGCAATTACCTCCCCCAGCTCATAACGCAACTATTCTGCCCGACAACGCCTTCTTGTTGAATAATTGAAGCCAGCTTACAATCCAGCACTTACTGCCATATTTGAGCTATCGACAATTTGGAAATGCATAGATTCCTGCGGGCAGTTACCCGTGCTTCTCTTTTCATCGGCAATCTATACTGCTGTAGCTTCATTTTCAGCCCTGCCCTCATGGACCAACAAGGCCAGCGGAGGCTTAGCACATTTTTTTAGCCCTGCCCTCATGGACAGCTTGTAAGACCCATGGATCCAGTTGTCTTTGTTCAACCAAGGTGGAGGTTGTAATACTGGAGCCCCTCATACTCCCCAAGCCTGGATCCGGGACATTACACCTCTCCCCAGCATAGCAAGCAAGGGGGGAGAGGTAGGTGTGGAATGCGGCGCTAAGAGAAGTGTAAAGACCATCGGCCAAAGATCTCCTGACCCGCCCGCCAGGCCTAGAGCAGACCCCAGCAAAGCAACAGCTGAAGGGGCCAGGCTAGTGAGGACCAACCAATGAGCAATAGCCCTACCCTCCCCCATTTTCACACCTCGCCCTTTGCTTGGTAGCGAAAGGACAGCCCTACCTAAAATTCAATACCTGGATGCGGGCCGCGGCTGGAGAGTGCAGAAGTGACCGAGAAGCGAACTGATTAGGCAATCGGAAAGGCTACAATGCTATAGCAGCCTAGTAGAGCACAATGGCGGATGCTTCGCTTAGGAAGAACGGGGGTGCCTCAGGCAACACATCTGGTGCTGAGAAGCAGCCGGGAGTAGCCTCTGCCAATAGATCGCCTTTCCCCCGCTTGGCAATCTTCCATACGCTCTCAAAAGCTGTGGGCTTTCATCGAAGAGCACCATTGTGGCCATTGCGAGTACCTGCTTCACGACTGGCTGGCCGTACATGGCTTTTGGAAACGGCATTAGCAGAATTGCCTGCAGATTACTTGCCCATCCGCGAAAACAAGTTACCTTGGACAATTTATCAGAATGAGGCCACAAACCCCAACCCAGCTACCTGGGGCGATTGGGAGCAGATTGCAATCCAAAACAATTTTCACCTGCCTGCAGCAGGACGCCAGAATAGCTATGGACCATTCGCTCCGAGTACAAGGCCCCTTCGCAAAGCACTGTCGGCTGACCTGGCAGGGCTGAGAGATGATGAGTGGCCCTATCAGGTTCCGGTAGTGGGAAGCGAAACAGCTATCAATCCAATATCCATCGTCCCTCCTCATACGGACGCCCATAGGCATACGGCAAAGCTGGGGGAGCGCTCTACCCTCCTGGTATCCAGTTTCACAGTGGGACGGGATCAGCCATTGAAAGAGGGCACTAAAATTGATAAATTTCAATTTACTGTGCCCGCTAATCGCTGCCAGGCGAAATTGACACCGCCCGAATACATCCTCCCAGCCTGTCCTTATTGCTGCCTTTTGGGCACGGTTAACGGGCCCAATTAGCCCTCATTTGCGGCCTCTCTGAGCTGGACCATCTCAAAACATGCCATACGCTGAGCGCCTTTGTCCGACGTTGGACAGCCCCAACACTCAATAGAGTCCCAACCATAAATTTCTGCGCCCCTGTCACCTCTGACCTGGCGGCAGAAGTGCTCCAGCAAATTGTCAACTATACAGACTGGGGCAAGAAAGTGAGGTGTTTAATATTTGACCAGACGGTATATTCAGGGCGTCTGGCCATGGCAATGCGGCGTTTCTTTCAAGTATCTAAGAAATTTGCCCATCCCAAAGATGCCTGTAGCGCTTGTCTCCAATTTACCTACTGCTGGACAATCATCTGGTATATCAGCTCTTTCACATATGCCAATACCAACCTAGCGTACATCCTCCCCAGCACATGGCTGGGTAGTTTGACAAGTCCCAACACACGGCTTAAGACCTTGGCCTTGCATACTGGCAGCCGGAACACGGCTTTCCTTACACCTGAATGGAGAGATCTCATCTTCTCTTCTGACTTCCGCTGTATGTGCGAAGCCATTAACCAGACGGACGACAGGAAGTGGGGGCCACGCGATTTAGTCCGCCAAGACTGGCCAGGGCTTCCGTGGATGGATCTGAACGGTTTAAACTGGCCCCCGCTAGTCCCACCAGCGCCTTTCCTCATCCCAGCCAGAAACCTGATTTGGAATCATTATAAACCATACTCCAATTGTTGCTGCCTAGAACAAATGGCCTATTATATCGCAGGCCTGCTCCTTGAATGTGCACCAAAATCGGTCTACTTTGGAATGTCAAGACATCATTGCTGGAGGCGCGATAGTGACATTGACCTAAAGTGGCATTAGAAGGGATGGGAAGCATTTGCTAGTTGGTCCCATTTCGGCTTCCAAACATTCGAGGACACAATAGCTTTTGGCCGACATCACATTTCTCTTTTCACCTTCCCTTCCAAAGCTCCTCGGGAGACTCTAAACTCATCTATACGCTACTTCGGCCTGCAATGTACTGGCACGGCTTCTCTCAGCAGACCCCCCGTCGGTCTGTGCAGCCCTCAGGTCCCTAACAGACATATAAGCGGCTAGCTCCTGTGTATACGACCAGTTAAGGAATATGCCCACAACCCCGTGCAGGATTATGCCTGTCCCCAAGTGGGATATATCCCATGACACAAAACAGTCAGCCCAAACTGCAAGAGGCTCAGTTCTGGGACAAGCTAATGTAATTTTGCTTGCCTCCGTTCCAATTGTACATTCTCCTTGTAGTTGCTTCCACAATCGGCCAAAAAAAAGTTCATGTCAATGTGACACAGTAGTCCGCCGTCTCAAAACTAAAGCAGTAGGACGACTGTCCATCAGAGAGCATTCTAGCCCACTATCATCCCTCTTCTAGCCCTGGCCGCACTATTTTTTCTTGCTCTCACCATCGTCCCACAGGAAACCATTATTCTCCCTTCAGCTGTCCCCTAG
>JASANA010001444.1:0-29681 GCA_030248095.1 Ptycholaimellus sp. GST1_10 | reverse complement strand
AATGGTGTTGAAGCTCAGTTACGTATTGCTACTCAAACAAGATACATAAGCGGAGAACAGTGGGGAAGTAGTGGACTGAACGTTGGATGGATTGTCTGAGAAGGCCTCTTTTGATGAGTAGTTGTTTGAGTCAAACAAGATGCATGCGCGGAGGACCGCAAGGAAGTAATGGACTGAACGTTTGATGCTTTGTCTGAGAAGGGCTCCTTGGAGGAGGAATTGTTTGAGTCAAAAAAGATGCATGCGTGGAAGACAGAAGGGAAGTAGAGTACTGAACATTGGATGGATTGTCTGAGAAGGGCTCTTTGGAGGAGGAGTTGTTTGAGTCCAACCAGATGCATGCGCGGAGAACAGCGGGGAAGTAATGGACTGAACGTTGGATGGTTTGTCTGAGAAGGGCTCCTTGGAGGAGGAGTTGTTTGAGTCAAAAAAGATGCATGCGTGGAGGACAGAGGGGAGTAATGAACTGAACGTTGGATGGATTGTCTGAGAAGGGCTTCTTGGAGGAGAAGTTGTTTGAGTCAAACAAGATGCATGCGCGGAGGACAGCGGGGAAGTAATGGCTTGATTGTTGGATGGTTTGGCTACCAAGGGCTCCTTGGAGGAGGAGTTGTTTGAGTCAAAAAAAAGCTGCATGCGTGGAGGACAGAGGGGAGTTATGAACTGAACGTTGGATGGATTGTCTGAGAAGCGCTCCTTGAAGGAGGAGTTGTTTGAGTCAAACAAGATGCATGCGCGGAGGACAGCGGGGAAGTAATGGACTGAACGTTGGATGGATTGTCTGAGAAGGGCTCCTTGGAGGAGGAGTTGTTTGAGTCAAAAAAGATGCATGCGTGGAAGACAGCGGGGAAGTAGTGGACTAAACGTTGGATGGATTGTCTGAGAACGGTTCTTTGGAGGAGGAGTTGTTTGAGTCCAACCAGATGCATGCGCGGAGAACAGCGGGGAAGTAGTGGACTGAACGTTGGATGGATTGTCTGAGAAGGGCTCCTTGGAGGAGGAGTTGTTTGAGTCAAACAAGATGCATGCGCGGAGGACAGCGGGGAAGTAGTGGACTGAACGTTGGATGGATTGTCTGAGAAGGCCTCTTTGGATGAGTAGTTGTTTGAGTCAAACAAGATGCATGCGCGGAGGACAGCGGGGAAGTAATGGACTGAACGTTTGATGCTTTGTCTGAGAAGGGCTCCTTGGAGGAGGAATTGTTTGAGTCAAAAAAGATGCATGCGTGGAAGACAGCGGGGAAGTAGAGTACTGAACATTGGATGGATTGTCTGAGAAGGGCTCTTTGGAGGAGGAGTTGTTTGAGTCCAACCAGATGCATGCGCGGAGAACAGCGGGAAAGCAATGGACTGAACGTTGGATGGTTTGTCTGAGAAGGGCTCCTTGGAGGAGGAGTTGTTTGAGTCAAACAAGATGCATGCGCGGAGGACAGCAGGGAAGTAGTGGACTGAACGTTGGATGGATTGACTGAGAAGAGCTACTTGAAGGAGGAGTTGTTTGAGTCAAACAAGATGCATGCGCGGAGGACAGCGGGGAAGTAATGGACTGAACATTGGATGGATTGTCTGAGAAGCCCTCCTTGGAGGAGGAGTTGTTTGAGTCAAACAAGATGCATGCGCGGAGGACAGCGGGAAAGTAGTGAACTGAACATTGGATGGACAGTCTCAGAAGGGCTCCTTGGAGGAGGAGTTGTTTGAGTCAAACAAGATGCATGCGCGGAGGACAGCGGGGCAGTAGTGGACTGAACGTTGGATGGATTGACTGAGAAGAGCTCCTTGAAGGAGGAGTTGTTTGAGTCAAACAAGATGCATGCGTGGAGGACAGCAGGGAAGTAGTGGACTGAACGTTGGATGGATTGTCTGAGAAGGGCTCCTTGGAGGAGGAGTTGTTTGAGTCAAACAAGATGCATGCGTGGAGGACACCAGGGAAGTAGTGGACTGAACGTTGGATGGATTGTCTGAGAAGGGCTCCTTGGAGGAAGAGTTGTTTGAGTCAAACAAGATGCATGCGCGGAGGACAGCGGGGAAGTAATGGCTTGATTGTTGGATGGTTTGGCTACCAAGGGCTCCTTGGAGGAGGAGTTGTTTGAGTCAAAAAAAAGCTGCATGCGTGGAGGACAGAGGGGAGTTATGAACTGAACGTTGGATGGATTGTCTGAGAAGGACTCCTTGAAGGAGGAGTTGTTTGAGTCAAACAAGATGCATGCGCGGAGGACAGCGGGGAAGTAATGGACTGAACGTTGGATGTTTTGTCTGAGAAGGGCTCCTTGGAGGAGGAGTTGTTTGAGTGAAAGAAGATGCATGCGTGTAAGACAGCGGAGAAGTAGTGGACTAAACGTTGGATGGATTGTCTGAGAAGGCCTCTTTGGAGGAGGAGTTGTTTGAGTCAAACAAGATGCATGCGCGGAGGACAGCGGGGAAGTAGTGGACAGAACATTGGATAGTTTTTCTGAGAAGGGCTCCTTGGAGGAGGAGTTGTTTGAGTCAAACAAGATGCATGCGCGGAGAACAGCGGGTAAGTAATGGACTGAACGTTGGATGGATTGTCTGAGAAGCCCTCCTTGGAGGAGGAGTTGTTTGAGTCAAACAAGATGCATGCGCGGAGGACAGCGGGGAAGTAATGGACAGAACATTGGATGGTTTTTCTGAGAAGGGCTCCTTGGAGGAGGAGTTGTTTGAGTCAAACAAGATGCATGCGCGGAGAACAGCGGGGAAGTAATTGACTGAACGTTGGATGGATTGTCTGAGAAGCCCTCCTTGGAGGAGGAGTTGTTTGAGTCAAACAAGATGCATGCACGGAGAACAGCAAGGAAGTAATGGACTGAACGTTGGATGGATTGTCTGAGAAGCCCTCCTTGGAGGAGGAGTTGTTTGAGTCAAACAAGATGCATGCGCGGAGGACAGCGGGGAAGTAGTGAACTGAGAGCAGTTCATTTTCATTTTGACTCTGAGGTGGCTGCGCTGCCGCTTCCAGAAGCAGCTACGCTGCTGCTTCTGGAAGGAACTCATCCATTTAGTTCCTCCTGCTAGGTGGAATCAGATGTAGCAGGAGCGCATTCATTTTCGTTTAAAAGTGGAAGAGGCTTGTTCGTCTTCACACCAGGTGCAGCTGGAGCTTATTCATTTTCTATAAGAATTGAACTGAAAGTTCTTCTGCCTCATCGTTAGTTGATTTTCTTTGAAAAACTTAAGAGGCAGTTTGCGAGAGGACTGAAAGCTTTTTAAGGAAGGGCATTCCATTTTCGAACATTCAAGGTTTGAGCTTGAAGTTTTAATTGGCCCTTGGTTTTGCTCCATTTATATAAGCTCCAGTTCCTCCAAGGCTTAGAAACAGCTTTTATGCTAGCATCACATTTTTGACCTCATCAAGTCCTAAAAATCAAATTTTGCCCAATTTCAACATAAACTTTCTAACCCACCCCAGTATATCATAAGTCAATCGAACCACAAAACTGCCAAAAGTACATGGTGCCAACAGTCGTAAAATATTGGTTTTTCAACAAAAATATGGATAAAAAGACTCAAAAATAGACATACAACCAGTAGAATTACAGTATAGATATGTTTATTCAGTAGGAACACTCATTCATTGGGTAGTGTATCCTCAAAGATGACGTATATAAGTAGTACACGAAAGTCCCACTTGGTTTTAACCATTCGGAAGGGAATAAGTAACAGTTGGAGGTAGCTTTAAGTCGCCTCCAATTGTAGTGTGGAGGCAGCTACGCTTCCACCTCCAATTTGGAGTAAATGAACAAGTCCCTTCTACTTTACATGTGGAAGTGGAGTCGCTTCCACCTCCAATTCTGAGTAAATGAACAGAAGTCCCTTCCGCTTCCGCTTTGGAAGCGGTAGCGACTCCACTTCCAATTTGAAAATGAACAAGTCACTTCCACTATTGGAAGCGACAGGAGCTTGTTCATTTGCTCAAAATTAGAAGGAACTAAATGAACAGCTATAGTAGCTGCTTCCGGAAGCGGAGTCGCTTCCACCTCCAATTTTGAGTAAATGAACTGCTCTCTGAACATTAGATGGACTGTCTGAGAAGGGCTCCTTGGAGGAGGAGTTGTTTGAGTCAAACAAGATGCATGCGTGGAAGACAGCGGGGAAGTAGTGGACTGAATGTTGGATGGATTGTCTGAGAAGGGCTCTTTGGAGGAGGAGTTGTTTGAGTCAAAAAAGATGTATGCGTGGAAGACAGCGGGGAAGTAGTGGACTGAACGTTGGATGGATTGTCTGAGAAGGCCTCTTTGGAGGAGTAGTTGTTTGGGTCAAACAAGATGCATGCGCGGAGGACAGCAGGGAAGTAATGGACAGAACATTCGATGGTTTTTCTGAGAAGGGCTCCTTGGAGGAGGAGTTGTTTGAGTCAAAAAAGATACATGCGTGGAAGACAGCGGGGAAGTAGTGGACTGAACGTTGGATGGATTGTCTGAGAAGGGCTCTTTGGAGGAGTAGTTGTTTGAGCCAAAACAAGATGCATGTGCGGAGGACAGCGGGGAAGTAATGGACTGAACGTTGGATGGTATTTCAGAGAAGGGCTCCTTGGAGGAGGAGTTGCTTGAGTCAAAAAAGATGCATGCGTGGAAGACAGCGGGGAAGTAGTGGACTGAACGTTGGATGGATTGTCTGAGAAGGGCTCTTTGGAGGAGTAGTTGTTTGAGTCAAACAAGATGCATGTGCGGAAGACAGCGGGGAAGTAGTGGACTGAACGTTGGATGGATTGTCTGAGAAGGGCTCCTTGGAGGAGGAGTTGTTTGAGTCAAACAAGATGCATGCGCGGAGAACAGCGGGGAAGTAGTGAACTGAACATTAGATGGACTGTCTGAGAAGGGCTCCTTGGAGGAGGAGTTGTTTGAGTCAAACAAGATGCATGCGTGGAAGACAGCGGGGAAGTAGTGGACTGAACGTTGGATGGATTGTCTGAGAAGGGCTCTTTGGAGGAGGAGTTGTTTGAGTCAAAAAAGATGCATGCGTTGAAGACAGCGGGGAAGTAGTGGACTGAACGTTGGATGGATTGTCTGAGAAGGGCTCTTTGGAGGAGGAGTTGTTTGAGTCCAACCAGATGCATACGCGGAGAACAGAGGGGAAGTAATGGACAGAACGTTGGATGGTTTGTCTGAGAAGGGCTCCTTGGAGGATGAGTTGTTTGAGTCAAAAAAAGATGAATGCGCGGAGAACAGCGGGGAAGTAGTGAACTGAACATTAGATGGACTGTCTGAGAAGGGCTCCTTGGAGGAGGAGTTGCTTGAGTCAAAAAAGATGCATGCGTGGAAGACAGCGGAGAAGTAGTGGACTGAACATTGGATGGATTGTCTGAGAAGGGCACTTTGGAGGAGGAGTTGTTTGAGTCCAACCAGATGCATACGTGGAGAACAGAGGGGAAGTAATGGACAGAACGTTGGATGGTTTGTCTGAGAAGGGCTCCTTGGAGGATGAGTTGTTTGAGTCAAAAAAGATGCATGCGCGGAGAACAGCGGGGAAGTATTGAACTGAACATTAGATGGACTGTCTGAGAAGGGCTCCTTGGAGGAGGAGTTGCTTGAGTCAAAAAAGATGCATGCGTGGAAGACAGCGGGGAAGTAGTGGACTGAACGTTGGATGGATTGTCTGAGAAGGGCTCTTTGGAGGAGTAGTTGTTTGAGTCAAACAAGATGCATGTGCGGAAGACAGCGGGGAAGTAGTGGACTGAACGTTGGATGGATTGTCTGAGAAGGGCTCCTTGGAGGAGGAGTTGTTTGAGTCAAACAAGATGCATGCGCGGAGAACAGCGGGGAAGTAGTGAACTGAACATTAGATGGACTGTCTGAGAAGGGCTCCTTGGAGGAGGAGTTGTTTGAGTCAAACAAGATGCATGCGTGGAAGACAGCGGGGAAGTAGTGGACTGAACGTTGGATGGATTGTCTGAGAAGGGCTCTTTGGAGGAGGAGTTGTTTGAGTCAAAAAAGATGCATGCGTGGAAGACAGCGGGGAAGTAGTGGACTGAACGTTGGATGGATTGTCTGAGAAGGCCTCTTTGGAGCAGTAGTTGTTTGAGTCCAACCAGATGCATACGCGGAGAACAGAGGGGAAGTAATGGACAGAACGTTGGATGGTTTGTCTGAGAAGGGCTCCTTGGAGGATGAGTTGTTTGAGTCAAAAAAAGATGAATGCGTGGAGAACAGCGGGGAAGTAGTGAACTGAACATTAGATGGACTGTCTGAGAAGGGCTCCTTGGAGGAGGAGTTGCTTGAGTCAAAAAAGATGCATGCGTGGAAGACAGCGGAGAAGTAGTGGACTGAACATTGGATGGATTGTCTGAGAAGGGCACTTTGGAGGAGGAGTTGTTTGAGTCCAACCAGATGCATACGTGGAGAACAGAGGGGAAGTAATGGACAGAACGTTGGATGGTTTGTCTGAGAAGGGCTCCTTGGAGGATGAGTTGTTTGAGTCAAAAAAGATGCATGCGCGGAGAACAGCGGGGAAGTATTGAACTGAACATTAGATGGACTGTCTGAGAAGGGCTCCTTGGAGGAGGAGTTGCTTGAGTCAAAAAAGATGCATGCGTGGAAGACAGCGGGGAAGTAGTGGACTGAACATTGGATGGATTGTCTGAGAAGGGCACTTTGGAGGAGGAGTTGTTTGAGTCCAACCAGATGCATACGCGGAGAACAGAGGGGAAGTAATGGACAGAACGTTGGATGGTTTGTCTGAGAAGGGCTCCTTGGAGGAGGAGTTGTTTGAGTCAAACAAGATGCATGCGCGGAGAACAGCGGGGAAGTAGTGAACTGAACATTAGATGGACTGTCTGAGAAGGGCTCCTTGGAGGAGGAGTTGTTTGAGTCAAACAAGATGCATGCGTGGAAGACAGCGGGGAAGTAGTGGACTGAACGTTGGATGGTTTTTCTGAGAAGGGCTCCTTGGAGGAGGAGTTGCTTGAGTCAAACAAGATGCATGCGTGGAAGACAGCGGGGAGGTAGTGGACTGAACATTGGATGGATTGTCTGAGAAGGGCACTTTGGAGGAGGAGTTGTTTGAGTCCAACCAGACGCATACGCGGAGAACAGAGGGGAAGTAATGGACTGAACGTTGGATGGATTGTCTGAGAAGGGCTCCTTGGAGGAGGAGTTGTTTGAGTCAAACAAGATGCATGCGCGGAGAACAGCGGGGAAGTAGTGAACTGAACATTAGATGGACTGTCTGAGAAGGGCTCCTTGGAGGAGGAGTTGTTTGAGTCAAACAAGATGCATGCGTGGAAGACAGCGGGGAAGTAGTGGACTGAACGTTGGATGGATTGTCTGAGAGGGGCTTCTTGGAGGATGAGTTGTTTGAGACAAAAAAGATGCATGCATGGAAGACAGCGGGGAAGTAGTGGACTGAACGTTGGATGGATTGTCTGAGAAGGGCTTTTTGGAGGAGTAGTTGTTTGAGTCAAACAAGATGCATGTGCGGAAGACAGCGGGGATGTAGTGGACTGAACGTTGGATGGATTGTCTGAGAAGGGCTCCTTGGAGGAGGAGTTATTTGTGTTAAAAAAGATGCATGCGTGGAAGACAGCGGGGAAGTAATGGACTGAACGTTGGATGGATTGTCTGAGAAGGGCTCTTTGGAGGAGTTGTTGTTTGAGTCAAGCAAGATGCATGTGCGGAGGACAGCGGGGAAGTAATGGACTGAACGTTGGATGGTTTGTCTGAGAAGGGCTCTTTGGAGGAGGAGACGTTTGAGTCCAACCAGATGCATACGCGGAGAACAGCGGGGAAGTAATGGACTGAACGTTGGATGGTTTGTCTGAGAAGGGCTCTTTGGAGGAGTTGTTGTTTGAATCAAGCAAGATAGATGCATGCGCGGAGGACAGCGGGGAAGTAATGGACTGAACGTTGGATGGTTTGTCTGAGAAGGGCTCTTTGGAGGAGGAGATGTTTGAGTCCAACCAGATGCATACGCGGAGAACAGCGGGGAAGTAATGGACTGAACGTTGGATGGTTTGTCTGAGAAGGGCTCTTTGGAGGAGTTGTTGTTTGAGTCAAGCAAGATGCATGTGCGGAGGACGGCGGGGAAGTAATGGACTGAACGTTGGATGGTATTTCAGAGAAGGGCTCCTTGGAGGAGGAGTTGCTTGAGTCAAAAAAGATGCATGCGTGGAAGACAGCGGGGAAGTAATGGACTGAACGTTGGATGGATTGTCTGAGAAGGGCTCTTTGGAGGAGTTGTTGTTTGAGTCAAGCAAGATGCATGCGCGGAGGACAGCGGGGAAGTAATGGACTGAGCGTTGGATGGTTTGTCTGAGAAGGGCTCCTTGGAGGAGGAGTTGTTTGAGTCAAACAAGATGCATGCGTGGAAGACAGCGGGGAAGTAGTGGACTGAACGTTGGATGGATTGTCTGAGAAGGGCTCTTTGGAGGAGTAGTTGTTTGAGTCAAACAAGATGCATGTGCGGAAGACAGCGGGGAAGTAGTGGACTGAACGTTGGATGGATTGTATGAGAAGGGCTCTTTGGAGGAGTAGTTGTTTGAGTCAAACAAGATGCATGCGCGGAAGACAGCGGGGAAGTAATGGACTAAGCGTTGGATGGATTGTCTGATGGATAAGCCTTCCTTGCTCAATGGGATGATTGGACGACCATGTGTGGAAGGAACTAAAGTTACATCTAGTGGTCATGCTGTTTTGCACTGCTGTCTGCGCATACCAAGTCGAGACAAAACGAAAGCCTCCCTTGCTCAATGGGACGATTGAACGACCATGTGTGGAAGGAACTAAAGTTACATCTAGTGGTCATGCTGTTTTGCACTGCTGTCTGCGCATACCAAGTCGAGACAAAACGAAAGCCTCCCTTGCTCAATGGGACGATTGAACGACCATGTGTGGAAGGAACTAAAGTTACATCTAGTGGTCATGCTGTTTTGCACTGCTGTCTGCGCATACCAAGTCGAGACAAAACGAAAGCCTCCCTTGCTCAATGGGACGATTGAACGACCATGTGTGGAAGGAACTAAAGTTACATCTAGTGGTCATGCTGTTTTGCACTGCTGTCTGCGCATACCAAGTCGAGACAAAACGAAAGCCTCCCTTGCTCAATGGGACGATTGAACGACCATGTGTGGAAGGAACTAAAGTTACATCTAGTGGTCATGCTGTTTTGCACTGCTGTCTGCGCATACCAAGTCGAGACAAAACGAAAGCCTCCCTTGCTCAATGGGACGATTGAACGACCATGTGTGGAAGGAACTAAAGTAACATCTAGTGGTCATGCTGTTTTGCACTGCTGTCTGCGCATACCAAGTCGAGACAAAACGAAAGCCTCCCTTGCTCAATGGGACGATTGAACGACCATGTGTGGAAGGAACTAAAGTTACATCTAGTGGTCATGCTGTTTTGCACTGCTGTCTGCGCATACCAAGTCGAGACAAAACGAAAGCCTCCCTTGCTCAATGGGACGATTGAACGACCATGTGTGGAAGGAACTAAAGTTACATCTAGTGGTCCTGCTGTTTTGCACTGCTGTCTGCGCAAACCAAGTCGAGACAAAACGAAAGCCTCCCTTGCTCAATGGGACGATTGAACGACCATGTGTGGAAGGAACTAAAGTGACATCTAGTGGTCATGCTGTTTTGCACTGCTGTCTGCGCATACCAAGTCGAGACAAAACGAAAGCCTCCCTTGCTCAATGGGACGATTGAACGACCATGTGTGGAAGGAACTAAAGTGACATCTAGTGGTCATGCTGTTTTGCACTGCTGTCTGTGCATACCAAGTCGAGACAAAACGAAAGCCTCCCTTGCTCAATGGGACGATTGAACGACCATGTGTGGAAGGAACTAAAGTGACATCTAGTGGTCATGCTGTTTTGAACTGCTGTCTGCGCATACCAAGTCGAGACAAAACGAAAGCCTCCCTTGCTCAATGGGACGATTGAACGACCATGTGTGGAAGGAACTAAAGTGACATCTAGTGGTCATGCTGTTTTGCACTGCTGTCTGCGCATACCAAGTCGAGACAAAACGAAAGCCTCCCTTGCTCAATGGGACGATTGAACGACCATGTGTGGAAGGAACTAAAGTGACATCTAGTGGTCATGCTGTTTTGCACTGCTGTCTGCGCATACCAAGTCGAGACAAAACGAAAGCCTCCCTTGCTCAATGGGAGGATTGAACGACCATGTGTGGAAGGAACTAAAGTTACATCTAGTGGTCATGCTGTTTTGCACTGCTGTCTGCGCATACCAAGTCGAGACAAAACGAAAGCCTCCCTTGCTCAATGGGACGATTGAACGACCATGTGTGGAAGGAACTAAAGTGACATCTAGTGGTCATGCTGTTTTGCACTGCTGTCTGCGCATACCAAGTCGAGACAAAACGAAAGCCTCCCTTGCTCAATGGGACGATTGAACGACCATGTGTGGAAGGAACTAAAGTGACATCTAGTGGTCATGCTGTTTTGCACTGCTGTCTGCGCATACCAAGTCGAGACAAGACGAAAGCCTCCCTTGCTCAATGGGACGATTGAACGACCATGTGTGGAAGGAACTAAAGTGACATCTAGTGGTCATGCTGTTTTGCACTGCTGTCTGCGCATACCAAGTCGAGACAAAACGAAAGCCTCCCTTGCTCAATGGGACGATTGAACGACCATGTGTGGAAGGAACTAAAGTTACATCTAGTGGTCATGCTGTTTTGCACTGCTGTCTGCGCATACCAAGTCGAGACAAAACGAAAGCCTCCCTTGCTCAATGGGACGATTGAGCGACCATGTGTGGAAGGAACTAAAGTTACATCTAGTGGTCATGCTGTTTTGCACTGCTGTCTGCGCATACCAAGTCGAGACAAAACGAAAGCCTCCCTTGCTCAATGGGACGATTGAACGACCATGTGTGGAAGGAACTAAAGTTACATCTAGTGGTCATGCTGTTTTGCACTGCTGTCTGCGCATACCAAGTCGAGACAAAACGAAAGCCTCCCTTGCTCTATGGGACGATTGAGCGACCATGTGTGGAAGGAACTAAAGTTACATCTAGTGGTCATGCTGTTTTGCACTGCTGTCTGCACATACCAAGTCGCGACAAAACGAAAGCCTCCCTTGCTTAATGGGACGATTGAACGACCATGTGTGGAAGGAACTAAAGTGACATCTAGTGGTCATGCTGTTTTGCACTGCTGTCTGCGCATACCAAGTCGAGACAAAACGAAAGCCTCCCTTGCTCAATGGGACGATTGAACGACCATGTGTGGAAGGAACTAAAGTTACATCTAGTGGTCATGCTGTTTTGCACTGCTGTCTGCGCATACCAAGTCGAGACAAAACGAAAGCCTCCCTTGCTCAATGGGACGATTGAACGACCATGTGTGGAAGGAACTAAAGTTACATCTAGTGGTCATGTTGTTTTGCACTGCTGTCTGCGCATACCAAGTCGAGACAAAACGAAAGCCTCCCTTGCTCAATGGGACGATTGAGCGACCATGTGTGGAAAGAACTAAAGTTACATCTAGTGGTCATGCTGTTTTGCACTGCTGTCTGCGCATACCAAGTCGCGACAAAACGAAAGCCTCCCTTGCTTAATGGGACGATTGAACGACCATGTGTGGAAGGAACTAAAGTTACATCTAGTGGTCATGCTGTTTTGCACTGCTGTCTGCGCATACCAAGTCGAGACAAAACGAAAGCCTCCCTTGCTCAATGGGACGATTGAACGACCATGTGTGGAAGGAACTAAAGTTACATCTAGTGGTCATGCTGTTTTGCACTGCTGTCTGCGCATACCAAGTCGCGACAAAACGAAAGCCTCCCTTGCTCAATGGGACGATTGAACGACCATGTGTGGAAGGAACTAAAGTGACATCTAGTGGTCATGCTGTTTTGCACTGCTGTCTGCGCATACCAAGTCGAGACAAAACGAAAGCCTCCCTTGCTCAATGGGACGATTGAACGACCGTGTGTGGAAGGAACTAAAGTGACATCTAGTGGTCATGCTGTTTTGCACTGCTGTCTGCGCATACCAAGTCGAGACAAAACGAAAGCCTCCCTTGCTCAATGGGACGATTGAACGACCATGTGTGGAAGGAACCAAAATTACATCTAGTGGTCATGCTGTTTTTGCACTGCTGTCTGCGCATACCAAGTCGAGACAAAACGAAAGCCTCCCTTGCTCAATGGGACGATTGAACGACTCAAGTCAAGACAAAAAACCCTCCCTCGTTAAATGAGACAACTGAACGACCATGTGTGGAAGGAACTAATGTGACATCTAGTGCTCATGCTGTATTGCACTGCTGTATGGGCCCACCAGGCTGCCAGTGACATGAAACCATCCATAGGTAGTCCAGGGCACTAGACTATGGGAGGTACAAAGGCAAAGGTACAAATGCTCTCTCACAGTCAGAGGTCAGAGAGACTGGCGGGGCCGCCGGGCCCGCGCGGCCCAGGGGGGCCGCCATGATGGGACTCCCCCCCCCCCCCCCCCCTCCCCCCTCCCCCCCTCCCCCCCTGCCCAGCGCCCAGAGGGGGCGCTGGGCCCAGCGGGCCATGGCCCGCGGGGCTGCAGCGGCCCAGAGGGGGCCGCTGCAGACAGTGTGTGACCCCGGGGGCCCCCCCGGAGGGGGGGCCGCCCCGGGGATCACACACAGTGAGCCAGTCAATCATTGTCACTGCGGGCAGCTTCAATTCTAGTAGAAGTAATCTATTGGCTCAGCTTCTTTACAAACTGTAACTCGACAATCACTTTCTCTCTAACAACTCCTCTCGGTTTCAGCCATAACTCAAGGGGTGCCATTCGACTGTCAGTCTATCATAGTCACTGCGGGGAACTTCAATTCAAGTAGAAGTAATATATTGGCTCAGCTTCTATATCCACTTTAACTCAAAGATCATCCTTCTCTCTAACAACTCCTCTGGCCTTCAGCAAGAACTCAAGGGCTGTCATACAAACGTCAGTCTATCATTGTCACTGCGGGCAGCTTCAATTCAAGTAGAAGTAATCTATTGGCTCAGCTTCTTTACCCACTTTAACTCAAAGGTCATCTTTCTCTCTAACACCTCTTCTCGCCTTCAGCAATAACTCAAAGGGTGCCATACGACTGTCAGTCTATCATAGTCACTACCGGCAGCTTCAATTGCAAGTAGAAGTAATCTAATGGCTCAGCTTCTTTACCCACTTTAACTCAGAGGTCATTTTTCTTACTAACACCTCCTCTCGCCTTCAACAATAACCCAAAGGATGCAATACGACTGTCAGTCTATCATAGTCACTGCCGGCAGCTTTAATTTCAAGTAGAAGTAATCTATTGGCTCAGCTTCTTAACCCACTTTAACTCAGAGGTCATTTTTCTTACTAACACCTCCTCTCGCCTTCAACAATAACTCAAAGAATGCCATACGACTGTCAGTCTATCATAGTCACTGCCGGCAGCTTCAATTTTAAGTAGAAGTAATCTCTAGGCTCAGCTTTTTTACCCACTTTAACTCAAAGGTCATCTTTCTTACTAACACCTCCTCTCGCCTTTAGCAATAACTCAAAGGATGCCATACGACTGTCAGTCTATCATAGTCACTTCCGGCAGCTTCAATTTCAAGTAGAAGTAATCTCTAGGCTCAGCTTTTTTACCCACTTTATCTCAAAGGTCATCTTTCTTACTAACACCTCCTCTCGCCTTCAGCAATAACTCAAAGGATGCCATACGACTGTCAGTCTATCATAGTCACTGCCGGCAGCTTCAATTTCAAGTAGAAGTAATCTCTAGGCTCAGCTTCTTTACCCACTTTAACTCAAAGGTCATCTTTCTCTCTCACACCTCCTCTCGCCTTCAGCAATAACTCAAAGGGTGCCATACGACTGTCAGTCTATCATAGTCACTACCGGCAGCTTCAATTGCAAGTAGAAGTAATCTATTGGCTCAGCTTCTTTACCCACTTTAACTCAGAGGTCATTTTTCTCTCTAACACCTCCTCTCGCCTTCAGCAATAACTCAAAGGGTGCCATACGACTGTCAGTCTATCATAGTCACTACCGACAGCTTCAATTTCAAGTAGAAGTAATCTAATGGCTCAGCTTCTTTACCCACTTTAACTCAGAGGTCATCTTTCTTACTAACACCTCCTCTCGCCTTCAACAATAACTCAAAGGATGCCATACGACTGTCAGTTTATCATAGCCACTGCCGGCAGCTTCAATTTCAAGTAGAAGTAATCTCTAGGCTCAGCTTTTTTACCCACTTTAACTCAAAGGTCATCTTTCTTACTAACACCTCGTCTCGCCTTCAGCAATAACTCAAAGGATGCCATACGACTGTCAGTCTATCATGGTCACTGCCGGCAGCTTCAATTGCAAGAAGAAATAATCTATTTGGCTCAGCTTCTTTACCCACTTTAACTCAAAGATCATCTTTCTCTCAACACCTCCTCTAGCCTTCAGCAAGAACTCAAAGGGTGCCATACGACTGTCAGTCTATCATAGTCACTGCCGGCAGCTTCAATTGCAAGAAGAAATAATCTATTTGGCTCAGCTTCTTTACCCACTTTAACTCAAAGATCATATTTCTCTCTAACTCCTCCTCTATCCTTCAGAACTCAAAGGGTGCCATACGATTGTCAGCTATCATAGTCACTGCCGGCAGCTTCAATTTCAAGTAGAAGTAATCTCTAGGCTCAGCTTTTTTACCCACTTTAACTCAAAGGTCATCTTTCTTACTAACACCTCCTCTCGCCTTCAGCAATAACTCAAAGGATGCCATACGACTGTCAGTCTATCATAGTCACTGCCGGCAGCTTCAATTTCAAGTAGAAGTAATCTCTAGGCTCAGCTTCTTTACCCACTTTAACTCAAAGATCATCTTTCTCTCTAACAACTCCTCTCGCCATCAGCAATAACTCAAGTGGATGTCATACGACTGTCAGTCTATCATAGTCACTGCCGGCAACTTCAATTGTAAGTAGAAGTAATCTATTGGCTCGGCTTTTTTACCCACTTTAACCCAAAGATCATCTTTCTCTCTAACTCCTCCTCTATCCTTCAGAACTCAAAGGGTGCCATACGACTGTCAGTCTATCATAGTCACTGCCGGCAGCTTTAATTTCAAGTAGAAGTACTCTATTGGCTCAGCTTCTTTACCCACTTTAACTCAAAGATCATTTTTCTCTCTAACACCTCCTCTCGCCTTCAGCAATAACCCAAAGGATGCCATACGACTGTCAGTCTTTCATAGTCACTGCCGGCAGCTTCAATTTCAAGTAGAAGTAATCTCTAGGCTCAGCTTTTTTACCCATTTTAACTCAAAGGTCATCTTTCTTACTAACACCTCCTCTCGCCTTCAGCAATAACTCAAAGGATGCCATACGACTGTCAGTCTATCATAGTCACTTCCGGCAGCTTCAATTTTAAGTAGAAGTAATCTCTAGGCTCAGCTTTTTTACCCACTTTAACTCAAAGGTCATCTTTCTTACTAACACCTCCTCTCGCCTTCAGCAATAACTCAAAGGATGCCATACGACTGTCAGTCTATCATAGTCACTGCCGGCAGCTTCAACTTCAAGTAGAAGTAATCTCTAGGCTCAGCTTCTTCACCCACTTTAACTCAAAGATCATCTTTCTCTCTAACAACTCCTCTCGCCATCAGCAATAACTCAAGTGGATGCCATACGACTGTCAGTCTATCATAGTCACTGCCGGCAACTTCAATTGTAAGTAGAAGTACTCTATTGGCTCAGCTTCTTTACCCACTTTAACTCAAAGATCATTTTTCTCTCTAACACCTCCTCTCGCGTTCAGCAATAACCCAAAGGATGCCATACGACTGTCAGTCTTTCATAGTCACTGCCGGCAGCTTCAATTTCAAGTAGAAGTAATCTCTAGGCTCAGCTTTTTTACCCACTTTAACTCAAAGGTCATCTTTCTTACTAACACCTCCTCTCGCCTTCAGCAATAACTCAAAGGATGTCATACTATGTCAGTCTATCATAGTCACTGCCGGCAGCTTCAATTTCAAGTAGAATAATCTCTAGGCTCAGCTTTTTTACCCATTTTAACTCAAAGGTCATCTTTCTTACTAACACCTCCTCTCGCCTTCAGCAATAACTCAAAGGATGCCATACGACTGTCAGTCTATCATAGTCACTTCCGGCAGCTTCAATTTCAAGTAGAAGTAATCTCTAGGCTCAGCTTTTTTACCCACTTTAACTCAAAGGTCATCTTTCTTACTAACACCTCCTCTCGCCTTCAGCAATAACTCAAAGGATGCCATACGACTGTCAGTCTATCATAGTAATCTCTAGGCTCAGCTTTTTTACCCACTTTAACTCAAAGGTCATCTTTTTACTAACACCTCCTCTCGCCTTCAGCAATAATTCAAGGGATGCCATACGACTGTCAGTCTATCATAGATACTGCCGGCAGCTTCAATTTCAAGTAGAAGTAATCTCTAGGCTCAGCTTCTTTACCCACTTTAACTCAAAGATCATCTTTCTCTCTAACAACTCCTCTCGCCATCAGCAATAACTCAAGTGGATGCCATACGACTGTCAGTCTATCATAGTCACTGCCGGCAACTTCAATTGTAAGTAGAAGTACTCTATTGGCTCAGCTTCTTTACCCACTTTAACTCAAAGATCATTTTTCTCTCTAACACCTCCTCTCGCGTTCAGCAATAACCCAAAGGATGCCATACGACTGTCAGTCTTTCATAGTCACTGCCGGCAGCTTCAATTTCAAGTAGAAGTAATCTCTAGGCTCAGCTTTTTTACCCACTTTAACTCAAAGGTCATCTTTCTTACTAACACCTCCTCTCGCCTTCAGCAATAACTCAAAGGATGTCATACGACTGTCAGTCTATCATAGTCACTACCGGCAGCTTCAATTTCAAGTAGAAGTAATCTCTAGGCTCAGCTTTTTTACCCATTTTAACTCAAAGGTCATCTTTCTTACTAACACCTCCTCTCGCCTTCAGCAATAACTCAAAGGATGCCATACGACTGTCAGTCTATCATAGTCACTTCCGGCAGCTTCAATTTCAAGTAGAAGTAATCTCTAGGCTCAGCTTTTTTACCCACTTTAACTCAAAGGTCATCTTTCTTACTAACACCTCCTCTCGCCTTCAGCAATAACTCAAAGGATGCCATATGACTGTCAGTCTATAATAGTCACTGCCGGCAGCTTCAATTTCAAGTAGAAGTAATCTCTAGGCTCAGCTTCTTTACCCACTTTAACTCAAAGATCATCTTTCTCTCTAACAACTCCTCTCGCCATCAGCAATAACTCAAGTGGATGCCATACGACTGTCAGACTATCATAGTCACTGCCGGCAACTTCAATTGTAAGTAGAAGTAATCTATTGGCTCAGCTTTTTTACCCACTTTAACTCAAAGATCATCTTTCTCTCTAACTCCTCCTCTATCCTTCAGAACTCAAAGGGTGCCATACGACTGTCAGTCTATCATAGTCACTGCCGGCAGCTTCAATTTCAAGTAGAAGTAATCTCTAGGCTCAGCTTTTTTACCCTCTTTAACTCAAAGGTCATCTTTCTTACTAACACCTACTCTCGCCTTCAGCAATAACTCAAAGGATGTCATACGACTATCAGTCTATCATAGTCACTGCCGGCAGCTTCAATTTCAAGTAGAAGTAATCTCTAGGCTCAGCTTTTTTACCCTCTTTAACTCAAAGGTCATCTTTCTTACTAACACCTCCTCTCGCCTTCAGCAATAACTCAAAGGATGTCATACGACTGTCAGTCTATCATAGTCACTGCTGGCAGCTTCAATTTCAAGTAGAAGTAATCTCTAGGCTCAGCTTTTTTACCCACTTTAACTCAAAGGTCATATTTCTTACTAACACCTCCTCTCGCCTTCAGCAATAACTCAAAGGATGTCATACGACTGTCAGTCTATCATAGTCACTTCCGGCAGCTTCAATTTCAATTAGAAGTAATGTTTAGGCTCAGCTTGTCTTAAAATGTCTTAAAATGCTATTCCACTATAATAAATCATTCGAAATAAGGCTTAGATAAATGAAATGAATAAAGAAATGAATAAAGGAATTGTCCAGAAAAGTGCTAGGTTAAACGAAAGTTTTATATTAACATTGGTTTGTTTTAGAATGGTTTTCCAGAACTGCCCAAGATTTCAAAGAATGTCCTGTTTTCTTAAGGGAAATGACAAACTTATGCTTATTCAGAATTCGTAGTCTCACAAAGTTTTTTGGATAGTAATTTTGTGCTAGGCCAGATAAATTAATATCTGGTACCATCGGCAAGCCAAATGTGGTTATCTTTTCTCTATTTTATTTAAATTGTCCCGAGTTAAAAGTCAAAGAAATACAATTGCACTTAGTGGAATCTGCTGCTTGGACATTTGCATTTTGTTTTTGGTGCGCAGTGCAGTGTCTCTTTCCATGCGTGCCCAAAAACAAAATGCAGATGACACAGTAGATTCCACTAGTAGCAATTTTATTTCTTTGACTTTTAACACGGGGCAATTTTAGTTTGCCTGGGCAAATGAATCCTTTACTATTGAATGATTGAATACTACTATCATCCATTGAATAGATGCGGAGAAGGAGAAGAAAGAGTTCGGACAAATGGTTTTTGGTGATTTTCTCCAGCATTATGATACTTTTTGGCGATTTCTCGCGAGTTTTGGTTAATTAAACGCTGCTCTTTCCAATGCAATAAGAATCAGAAAGATTGAAGCTTCCTGTGAGGAGGTAGAGGCTTATCAAAATTAAGATATAGCAATAACCCCGAAAACGTACACCTGTGTCGAAAAGAGTGGCTTGGAGCTGACACTCCGCTAACGCTCCATTCGCGCATCCGTTCCATAAGCATTGACAACTGCTGAAAGGCAAAACAATAATCTAAGATCTTCAGAATAGGATAAGCCTTAAAGTAACCCGTTTTAAAACAAGGTATTCTCGGTTGTTGCCAAGATGCGCGGTCTTTACTAAGTAATAAGCTCATGCTTCGTTGCTAAATTTTCCAAATGCTATGCCTTCTAATCCAATGATACGGCTGACCATAATAACCAGTGAATTTATGCTTGTTCAAATTTTTTTTCAAAATTTATGATTGTTCAAATTTTTGAAACATCAAGATTTAAGGTTTTTGGCCATACATCGACATATAATAAATATTCTTCACAAATCCCTTTTAACAGCTTCAAGGTACCGCCTCAACAAACGTACCTGCCAAAATTGAGCTAATTTTATTGAAAAACCAGCGGTTAATGGATGTTCAAATTTTTGAAACATTGATATTTTGGATTTTTGCCCATAAATCAATAAATAATCAATTTTCTTAAAATTCTTTTTCTCAACTTCAAGATGTCATCATGACAGACGTACAAGCCAAAATTCAACTGATTTCATTGAAAAACACTGGATTTATGGATGTTTGAATTTTTGAAACATCAAGATTTTAGGTTTTTGTTCATAAATCGGGAAATAATAAAAATTATCAAAATTCCTTAAAGCAGTTTCAAGATATCACCACGACAGGGGTATATGCGAAAACTCAACTGATTTTATTGAAAAACCATGGTTTTATGCATGTTCAAATTTTTGAAACATCAAGATTTTGGTTTTTTGACTATAAATCAAGAAATAATAAATATTTCAAAAATTCCTTTTGCCAGCGTCGAAATGTAACTTAGACGGACGTATCTGCCAAAAATCAGCTAATTCCATTGAAAAACCAGTGATTTAGGATTTTTCGTATTTTGAAACATAAAAAAATTGAGTTTTGGATGAAAATCAAAAAATTACGCCAAGCACCAAAAATGGTCCCGAGGCACCGCCTAGGCGGACCTTCATGCAAAAAACCTTCATGCAAAAAATCAGCCAATTTCGTTGAGAAACCGAGGAGTACGGGCCTGGGACACACACATATATATATATGCGGACAGACGGACGCAAAAATGGGGTAACTGCTTAAGCTGGCCTTGGCCGCCCGCCGCTTCGGGCAGGGCGCCAGAGCTCCTCCGGCCTCTGGGCACGGGTGCTTCGGCCGCGCAAAAAGTTTAGCTAGGTGATCGATTGCAAGCAGGAGATAGCTTTTCTTTCTCTCCCTTGCGAAAATTAAAAGTGAGAGTGGGCGCCTAAGGCTTTGCCTGTCGGTTGGCGGACCTCCTTCCTCCCTCCGCCCTCAAGCATGCATCAATAAGTTTGCTGGTAAATTAGGGAGGCGGGCTGGGAAGAATGTCTGGCTGCGGCCGATTTGTGGGCTAGGTCTTTTCCCGCCCCTCCCCAATGGGGCAATGAGCATCTCCTTTCTCAGATGAGAAAGATCTCCCCTCCTTCTGCAGTTCTGCCTCACCCTTTGCCAGTCCTTGCCTCTCCTTGGAAGGAGGATGCCAGCCGTCGCTTGGAGGCTACAATGCTCAGCCCATTCCTGACCCTCTCTTGTTTGCACCCCATCCGTAGACATCCTTTTTCGGGGAACCAAAGAGCCGCCAGAAGAACCAGCTGGATGAGTGTGGCTTAGGGAACAGGTTCACTTTTGCTTCTCTTAGCTGCTTCTAGTTTGACGCCAACTTTCCTACTTAGTGTCTATCTTAGACCAGGTTCTGGACTAGCGTTACGGGTTAAAGGGCAGTGTAAGGGGTGGAGCGTTTCATATTTTGAGGTGAAACTTTGGATTTTGTCAGACTGGCCTGCTCTCTTCTTTTCCTGTGCCAACAATTCTCCCGCTTTCTTCTCTCTATTCAACCCAACCCTGTACTGCCTCCGACCTGACAGCCTAGCTCTTTTCCATCCCTAAGCCTCCTTCCCGAGCTTCTCAGTTCACCATTAGCCGTTGAACCGCGCAGTTTCTTGGGTATACACTAAGTGATAATTTGTAGGATAGGAGCTGTGATTATCAGCAGGGAATCTGAAGTGTGTATGAGTCAGGCTCATTCTCCCATCATTCAGTCTACCAAACCAGCAGCTCCGACTCAGTACTCTTCTCCCTACACCAGCTCTACTTCAAGACTAGCCCTCATGTTCTTCATCTACGCTATTCCCCTACGCAGTCTGATGACAGGCTGGCAACTCCTTCTCCTTCCCTGGCCCTTTCTTCCAGCTTTGCCTCCAGACAGCGCAAACTCACATGGCCTTGAGCCTAATGCTTTTCAGCCGCTCTCATCATTGTAGGCTGCCAGTGGTGATGATGGGCTATGAGGAGCTAGCGTGATAACCTGTCGCTTCTTTCAGCGCTCCGGCATGGCCTCCTTCGCTCCTGTCAAGCAGGTCAATGGTCCAGTGGATTGCACGGGTTAGGGCCGAGCCCTGGACGACCCTCAGCCTGCCCAGCCCCGCACTGGCCAATGCCGGCTCCAGTCTACCACGCCTGCCTCACCACCTGCCCAGGCTTTGCCCTCTCCCAGCTTCCTTCCCCATCAGGTTCGCCTTGCCAGGCTCTGTGCCAAGCTTTCTTTCTACTTGCTCCACAAGTCTTACTGTCGGACGGAAGTTGCATCAGAAACACATTATTAAGAGTTTTATTGAGAGGTTCAAAAGTCCTAGCCACTAGACATAATTCTTAGACTTGTTAGGCTGTGAGTCGTCAAAACTCCAAATTCGATTTTTGGCAAATTTTTGAAGTTTTCAAAAATGACCAAAAATTTGACTGCCCATATACTTTTTTCTTCTCAACTGATTTTGATGATTTGACCTCCATTCAAACCGTCTTGACGAGTAGATTAATTTCTTTTTTTATCATGTCTTTATGATTAAATTCAGCTAAGTTATTTACAAAAAAACTGAATGAAAATCGAAAATCAATTTTTTTGCACAACTTAGTTAAAAAAATCTTACCAACAACAGATGAGACCCATGCTTTCTGAAAATTGAGGTATTTTTACATATGCCTACCAATCCATGGCTCCAGAGACCTTGGACCAGTAAAGATATCTGAGGCTGAAAATGAAAACTTCTATTTTGCTCCAATGGAATGACATAAGCAAAAAAATGACCGAAATTTGTTTTGCCTTAAAATTTTATTTTTTTGGCTCAAAAAATTTCATTTGACCCGTATTCATAGCGCTGTATGGTTTTTTAATTGCATTTTTGACGCTTGAGCAATAAACAGCACAGAAACTTTTTGTATGCTACAACACTGCCTATGTCACAGCATATAGAAAAAACGATATCAATTTATTCCTTTCAAGCGTCAAAAAATGCAATTGATAGTACAAAAATTTGATTTTTGAAAATTTTGCAGATCACTTTTTGCAAATAACTTAGCTGTATATGATTGTAAAAAATGATCGAAACAAAAAAAAATGTTCTACTCGTCAAGACGGTTCGAATGGAGGTCAAATCATCAAAATCGGTCCAGAAGAATAAAAGTTATAAGCAGTCAAATTTTTAGTCATTTTGAAAACTTCAAAGAATTGGCCAAAAATCGAATTTTGAGTTTTGACGACTCGCAGGGCACCAAAAGTCTTAGAATTATGTCTAGTTTCAAAAAATATATATAACAAATGGGGTCAACATTTATCAGCAAGGACATTTGACCTACGCAAGAAAGCTCTCTTAAGACAGAAACGTAGTTTAGCAAAAAAAAGATATAATATTGGTACCATGAATCAGCTGGGCAAATTTATGTTCAAATATACTTCTTTGACATTTCATTAGTTAAAATTTGAGTTGGCTGCAAATCCGATAAAGTGATATGAATATAATCAAATGAAGAATGGTTACATGTACTTGCCACTATTCTGCTGATTGTAAACAGCGAAAGCGAAAACTTTAAATGAGCAGTATAAAACTTGTTTAACAACGATTGTTTGGTATAGTCCTGTCGAGGTCCTAGACTATTCGTACATACCATCGCGTGGGAACGTTCGCACATGTCTCTACAAAACGTATAGCAGACGATCTTTATAAGCTATGGTATAGGGCCGCTAGTTTAAAATTTGCAAGCTTCGTCATGAAGATGTACTTTATAAACAAATAGACTTTAAACTGGCGGGTTTATACCATAGCTTGGGCATAGCTTGGAAAGATCGTCTGCTATATGTCTTTTGAAGACATGTGCAAAAGTTCCCACGGAGTATGCTCGTTGTATATATGCTTAACGTTGGAATTTGAAGTGGCGGCTTCATACCATAGCTTGAAAAGATCGTCTGCTATAAGTCTTTTGAAGACATGTGCAAAAGTTCCCACGGAGTATGCTCGTTGTACATATGCTTAACGTTGGAATTTGACGTCGCCGCTTCGTACCATCGCTTAAGCACTTTGTTTCGTTCGGCGGGGGGAGAGGAGTCGGGGGATCAAGTCTCACCCCTCTGACTACTACTAAGAGCGACCTACACTTTGGGGGGCCGGGCAAGAGCGACCTACGCTTTTCCGGCAAGCCTCCTGGCTGTAAAATGACTGAAATGGTTGCTGTTTTGAATGCGAAAATATGCAATCGATGTTGAATTTTATCATGGCATACTCAGTTTGTTGGAGTTTCAAACAAAAAAATTGCAAATTTTGAGGTAAAACCGAGGGCAAGAGCAACCTATACTTGAGCAAAAGCAACCTACGCTTGGGCAAGAGCTCCATGGCAAGAGCGACCTACGCCTAGCGCAGGTCACTTTTGACCAGAAACTGATGTTTTTTTACACAACTAATAGTTTTCTGAAATTTTAACACCAAACTGGATGATGTTAAAATGGTTCTCTAGGGGTAAAATTATCCCAATTTTAGCGTGGTGTACTTGGTTTTTTTTAATTTTTCTTACATAAACTCATGGAAACTAAGCTATTGTAAGCATAGATCGCTCTTGCCCAATTCAGGCAAAGCGTAGGTCGCTCTTAAACTTGGAGGTCAATAACGACCTACGCTTTGTTCAAACACTTGACTGCCAAGTTTAAGAGCGACCTACGCTTTGCCTGAATTGAGCAAGAGCAACCTACGCTTACCTCAGCTCAGATTCCATGAGTTTTTGTAAGAAAAAGTAAAAAACCAAGTACACCAAGATAAAATTCGGAAAATTCTACTTCTAGAGAACCATTAAAGGGATAGTCACCGAAAATGCACCCCCTCGGATTTCCATAAAAAATTTTTCATAGTTAGGGGACACCAAAGTAAGCTTGCGCGCACAAGCGGTTTTTTCACTTTGGAGTATTTTTTTTGAGAAAACAAGTATATGGCGCAAAGCGCAATAGGTGACCGCGGAGCATATTCCGCCTTCCACATTCACCTGTAGCAGATACCAAAAATTGAGGAATGTTTTCATACAAGAGTGAACATTTTCTCTCAAAAGGGCAAGTTTGTGGTTTCTCTGCCAATTTCAAAAGTAAATACAGATTCAGAATTGGTATATATGACTTGTCAATCAAAAAACCAAAGTCTTCTGTGCAATTCTCAGCCGTTCAGCTTCTACTGATTATTGATGCTATTGTCATGCATGAACGTTTGTCACTCAAGATGAAAAGTCTGTGGTTTCTCAACCATTTTCAAAAGTAAGTACAGATTTAGAATCGGTATATATGACTTGTGAATCAAAAAACCAAAGTCTTCTGTTCAATTCTCAGCCGTTCAGCTGCTACTGATTATTGATGCTATTCAAAATTTTTCAAAATGCTATGCTTTTCAAAAGTAAGCATATATTTGGAATCGTTATATACGACTTGTGAACAAAAAAACTCAAGTCTTCTGTGCAATTCTCAAGATTAAAGGTGCTACAGCGCAAAAACGCTATATTGCAGTTTTCAAGCCTTTCTACCCAAAAAAGTAATGTTTCAATTGCTCAGATTCCGGGTCTACCCCTCCAGATCTTCCTAAAATAGCATTACCTTTCAGGAAAAAAAAAGTTTGTCCCAATCCGTTGAGAATTCGCCCGTGGACAGCATTTCCAGGAACATATATATATATACATATATATGAGGACAAAAGTTGAGTAACCTCTATAGCCAGCGGAGCGGCCCTTCGGGCCGCTCCGCGGTCAAAAATTCTTAAGTTTCCTGTGTTATAGCATAGGGCAAAGTGAAAAAAAAATCATTGCTCTAAAATGCAGCATCCTCCGCATTACTCCGCTTAATACAACTTGTATTTATTGAAAAGCCACAAGAAAAAAATACATTGGGGATTCGAATCGGCGCGGAAGGGCGCGGAGGGCCCCAAAAACTGGCAAAAATGGTCATTTTTGATCATTTTTAGAGGTTTTTCCTATATTTTCATTATTTAGAAATTTTTTTTGCAATTGGGACCCTAATTTTTGAAATATACGCCCCAAAATTGACCCATTACCTTAAAATTTAGTCCTAATTAATAATAAAATTTTTTCACATTTTTTGAGTGGGGTAAAAAATCATAAAAATTTATTTTTATGGAATAAGACTAATTTATATGGTTATAGGTCCATTTTCGGGCGTAGATTTCAAAAATTGGGGTCCGAATGTGGGAAAAATTTGTAATTCATGAAAAAGAGTGAAAAAGCTCTAAAAATGATCAAAAATGTCCATTTTTGCCAGTTTTTGGGGCCCTCCGCGCCCTTCCGCGCCGATTCGAATCCCCAATATATTTTTTTCTTGTGGCTTTTCAATAAATACAAGTTGTATTAAGCGGAGTAACGCGGAGGATGCTGCATTTTAGAGCAATGATTTTTTTTCACTTTGCCCTATGCTATAACACAGGAAACTTAAGAATTTTTTTCTCAAAAAAATTAGTCCAAAGTAAAAAAAACCGCTTAAGCGCGCAAGCTTACTTTGGTGTCCCCTAACTAGGAAAAAATTTTTATAGAAATCCGAGTGGGTGCATTTTCGGTGACTATCCCTTTAAATTGATCCACTTTTGTGTCAAAATGTAACAAAACTATTACTTTTGAAAAAAAATGGTTTGCTACGATTCTATTGATCTCCTGCTCATTGGGCTTGTCTTTTGTCGCCCCCCAGAGAACTGTCGCGTGCAATAGTGATTGCCATTTTACGCTCCGTGCTGGCTGGCGATAAACCCTCAGTCGTAGTGAAAAGGCCTAACTGTCCTTAACTTACATATAAATTTGTACTTCTCTAGGTGCTTCCTGTGGTGAGAAACAGCCTTCGGATTACACAACACTTTTCCCCCTTTCCTATGGTTAAGGGTCAGTCCAGCTGGAAAATTCTATGAAATCATAGAAAAAAGAAAAGGGTTGTTTCACTTCAAAAACTGTGTCTCGACATAGGAAGCACCTAGAAAGACAAAAATTTAAATATAAGTTAAGGACACTTAGATTTAAATTGCAAGAAATTTTGGGCCCATTCGGCTTTGATGGGGCTGAGAAAAAATGATTTACTGTCGAGGTGAACCGATTTTTGAGTGACCTTACAAAAATTACTGTTTCTCAAGTTCTTCTCAATGAATTGAGCCGCACATTTTTATGTAAACCAAGGAGGGTTGGACCTACTTCTATACCAAATGTCTTCTATACCAAATGTCAACGTTAGGTGTACGGAAAAGGTCTCCCCCTGTACTACAATGGGACTAATTAAATGACATCCACCTTTAGGGTTGACAAGGAGAATGCTTAAAATAAAATGACTCACGCAGCTGTTGGTTGGAGAGTGGGGCGGAGGGCGAATTGATGTGAAGGGGAAGAGCGACAGGGGCGAAGGGCTGCGGCTTCTGGGCTCCACCGATTCCGCTCCCTCGCTTCCGTTTCCCTTTCTTTGCCGCTGCTCCAGTTCCAAGTGCTTCAAATTAGTCACCTCCAATCTTCATTCAAGGGAGGAAATACGCAAGAACGTTGCAGTCGGATGTGATCGCTGACCAAGTTGTAGAGTGCACAGCGGGCTTTCTTGCGAGTCGTGTAGAACTTCGGCGTGGTGAACAGCTTTCCCTTTGATCAAACATAAATTCAGCTACCCCAAGATCCAAGAGAAGGGGGGAAAATCCAAAAAAACCAAAAAGAGGGGGGAAAAGAAGGGGCCAAACTGGCCCCAGCCCCGGTTGGGGCCGAGAGGCGGCGGAGCCGATTTGAGGCGGAGGAGTCGAGCTGCTCGCCCTCCGCGGGCAGCCAGCTAGCTATCTATCCGGCTGGACTCAATCGCACTCCGACTCGCAGCAATCCACCCAGTATTGGAGGAGCGAGCTGATGGGAGGAGATGGGAGAGAGGGCGGGGGCGGGGGCTGGGACGGAGGGGGAAGGGGCGGACTGGGGGTGAGGCAGGCGAGAAGAAACACATCGCAGGCCTGCCGCTGAATGTAGGAGAAGCTGAGAGAATGGAAGAGAGGGAATGAGCTAAGAGAGCAACGGAGCCGATGGCCGGACGGAATACTACGGGCTCGCCTCCCAGGAGGCAGGGGCGTCCGCGAGCGTCCTCATGCTCATAGTCTCTCAGACTATCGTGGCGAGTGTAGTACTGCTGGCCTGAAAGGTGAAAGGAGCATTGAACGGAGGTGAGGATGGGGGGAGATGGGACGGAGCGCGGGGCTGTGGACTGCGGAGGAAGGGGAAGGGGCGGAGTGAGGCAGGCGAGAAGAAACACATCGCAGGCCTGCCGCTGAATGTAGGAGAAGCTGAGAGAATGGAAGAGAGGGAATGAGCTAAGAGAGCAACGGAGCCGATGGCCGGACGGAATACTACGGGCTCGCCTCCCAGGAGGCAGGGGCGTCCGCGAGCGTCCTCATGCTCATAGTCTCTCAGACTATCGTGGCGAGTGTAGTACTGCTGGCCTGAAAGGTGAAAGGAGCATTGAACGGAGGTGAGGATGGGGGGAGATGGGACGGAGCGCGGGGCTGTGGACTGCGGAGGAAGGGGAAGGGGCGGAGTGAGGCAGGCGAGAAGAAACACATCGCAGGCCTGCCGCTGAATGTAGGAGAAGCTGAGAGAATGGAAGAGAGGGAATGAGCTAAGAGAGCAACGGAGCCGATGGCCGGCGGGAATACTACGGGCTCGCCTCCCAGGAGGCAGGGGCGTCCGCGAGCGTCCTCATGCTCATAGTCTCTCAGACTATCGTGGCGAGTGTAGTACTGCTGGCCTGAAAGGTGAAAGGAGCATTGAACGGAGGTGAGGATGGGGGGAGATGGGACGGAGCGCGGGGCTGTGGACTGCGGAGGAAGGGGAAGGGGCGGAGTGAGGCAGGCGAGAAGAAACACATCGCAGGCCTGCCGCTGAATGTAGGAGAAGCTGAGAGAATGGAAGAGAGGGAATGAGCTAAGAGAGCAACGGAGCCGATGGCCGGACGGAATACTACGGGCTCGCCTCCCAGGAGGCAGGGGCGTCCGCGAGCGTCCTCATGCTCATAGTCTCTCAGACTATCGTGGCGAGTGTAGTACTGCTGGCCTGAAAGGTGAAAGGAGCATTGAACGGAGGTGAGGATGGGGGGAGATGGGACGGAGCGCGGGGCTGTGGACTGCGGAGGAAGGGGAAGGGGCGGAGTGAGGCAGGCGAGAAGAAACACATCGCAGGCCTGCCGCTGAATGTAGGAGAAGCTGAGAGAATGGAAGAGAGGGAATGAGCTAAGAGAGCAACGGAGCCGATGGCCGGACGGAATACTACGGGCTCGCCTCCCAGGAGGCAGGGGCGTCCGCGAGCGTCCTCATGCTCATAGTCTCTCAGACTATCGTGGCGAGTGTAGTACTGCTGGCCTGAAAGGTGAAAGGAGCATTGAACGGAGGTGAGGATGGGGGGAGATGGGACGGAGCGCGGGGCTGTGGACTGCGGAGGAAGGGGAAGGGGCGGAGTGAGGCAGGCGAGAAGAAACACATCGCAGGCCTGCCGCTGAATGTAGGAGAAGCTGAGAGAATGGAAGAGAGGGAATGAGCTAAGAGAGCAACGGAGCCGATGGCCGGACGGAATACTACGGGCTCGCCTCCCAGGAGGCAGGGGCGTCCGCGAGCGTCCTCATGCTCATAGTCTCTCAGACTATCGTGGCGAGTGTAGTACTGCTGGCCTGAAAGGTGAAAGGAGCATTGAACGGAGGTGAGGATGGGGGGAGATGGGACGGAGCGCGGGGCTGTGGACTGCGGAGGAAGGGGAAGGGGCGGAGTGAGGCAGGCGAGAAGAAACACATCGCAGGCCTGCCGCTGAATGTAGGAGAAGCTGAGAGAATGGAAGAGAGGGAATGAGCTAAGAGAGCAACGGAGCCGATGGCCGGACGGAATACTACGGGCTCGCCTCCCAGGAGGCAGGGGCGTCCGCGAGCGTCCTCATGCTCATAGTCTCTCAGACTATCGTGGCGAGTGTAGTACTGCTGGCCTGAAAGGTGAAAGGAGCATTGAACGGAGGTGAGGATGGGGGGAGATGGGACGGAGCGCGGGGCTGTGGACTGCGGAGGAAGGGGAAGGGGCGGAGTGAGGCAGGCGAGAAGAAACACATCGCAGGCCTGCCGCTGAATGTAGGAGAAGCTGAGAGAATGGAAGAGAGGGAATGAGCTAAGAGAGCAACGGAGCCGATGGCCGGACGGAATACTACGGGCTCGCCTCCCAGGAGGCAGGGGCGTCCGCGAGCGTCCTCATGCTCATAGTCTCTCAGACTATCGTGGCGAGTGTAGTACTGCTGGCCTGAAAGGTGAAAGGAGCATTGAACGGAGGTGAGGATGGGGGGAGATGGGACGGAGCGCGGGGCTGTGGACTGCGGAGGAAGGGGAAGGGGCGGAGTGAGGCAGGCGAGAAGAAACACATCGCAGGCCTGCCGCTGAATGTAGGAGAAGCTGAGAGAATGGAAGAGAGGGAATGAGCTAAGAGAGCAACGGAGCCGATGGCCGGACGGAATACTACGGGCTCGCCTCCCAGGAGGCAGGGGCGTCCGCGAGCGTCCTCATGCTCATAGTCTCTCAG
>JASANA010001443.1:0-13780 GCA_030248095.1 Ptycholaimellus sp. GST1_10 | reverse complement strand
TGTTCTTTCCGCTTAATTAGGACATCCCCGCATACTTCCTGCTTTGGCTCGGCTGTTCTTTCCGCTTAATTAGGACATCCCCGCATGCTTCCTGCTTTGGTTCGGCTGTTCTTTCCACTTTAATTAGGACATCCCCGCATACTTCCTGCTTTGGCTCGCCTGTTCTTTCCGCTTAATTAGGACATCCCCGCATACTTCCTGCTTTGGCTCGGCTGTTCTTTCCGCTTAATTAGGACATCCCCGCATGCTTCCTGCTTTGGTTCGGCTGTTCTTTCCACTTAATTAGGACATCCCCGCATACTTCCTGCTTTGGCTCGGCTGTTCTTTCCACTTAATTAGGACATCCCCGCATACTTCCTGCTTTGGCTCGGCTGTTCTTTCCGCTTAATTAGGACATCCCCGCATGCTTCCTGCTTTGGTTCGGCTGTTCTTTCCACTTAATTAGGACATCCCCGCATACTTCCTGCTTTGGCTCGGCTGTTCTTTCCACTTAATTAGGACATCCCCGCATACTTCCTGCTTTGGCTCGGCTGTTCTTTCCACTTAATTAGGACATCCCCGCATACTTCCTGCTTTGGCTCGGCTGTTCTTTCCGCTTAATTCGGACATCCCCGCATGCTTCCTGCTTTGGTTCGGCTGTTCTTTCCACTTAATTAGGACATCCCCGCATACTTCCTGCTTTGGCTCGGCTGTTCTTTCCACTTAATTAGGACATCCCCGCATACTTCCTGCTTTGGCTCGGCTGTTCTTTCCGCTTAATTAGGACATCCCCGCATGCTTCCTGCTTTGGTTCGGCTGTTCTTTCCACTTAATTAGGACATCCCCGCATACTTCCTGCTTTGGCTCGGCTGTTCTTTCCACTTAATGAGGACATCCCCGCATACTTCCTGCTTTGGCTCGGCTGTTCTTTCCGCTTAATTAGGACATCCCCGCATGCTTCCTGCTTTGGTTCGGCTGTTCTTTCCACTTAATTAGGACATCCCCGCATACTTCCTGCTTTGGCTCGGCTGTTCTTTCCACTTAATTAGGACATCCCCGCATACTTCCTGCTTTGGCTCGCCCCCCCTGTTCTTTCCACTTAATTAGGACATCCCCGCATACTTCTTGCTTTGGCTCGCCTGTTCTTTCCACTTAATTAGGACATCCCCGCATACTTCCTGCTTTGGCTCGGCTGTTCTTTCCACTTAATTAGGACATCCCCGCATACTTCTTGCTTTGGCTCGCCTGTTCTTTCCACTTAATTAGGACATCCCCGCATACTTCCTGCTTTGGCTCGGCTGTTCTTTCCACTTAATGGAATCCCCGCATCTTCCTGCTTCGGCTCGGCTGTTCTTTCCACTTATTAGGACATCCCCGCATACTTCTTGCTTTGGCTCGCCTGTTCTTTCCACTTAATTAGGACATCCCCGCATACTTCCTGCTTTGGCTCGGCTGTTCTTTCCACTTAATTCAGACATCCGCACATCCCCGCATACTTCCTGCTTTGGCTCGGCTGTTCTTTCCACTTAATTAGGACATCCCCGCATACTTCCTGCTTTGGCTCGGCTGTTCTTTCCACTTAATTAGGACATCCCCGCATACTTCTTGCTTTGGCTCGCCTGTTCTTTCCACTTAATTAGGACATCCCCGCATACTTCCTGCTTTGGCTCGGCTGTTCTTTCCACTTAATTAGGACATCCCCGCATACTTCCTGCTTTGGCTCGGCTGTTCTTTCCCACTTAATTAGGACATCCCCGCATACTTCCTGCTTTGGCTCGGCTGTTTTTTCCACTTAATTAGGACATCCCCGCATACTTCTTGCTTTGGCTCGCCTGTTCTTTCCACTTAATTAGGACATCCCCGCATACTTCCTGCTTTGGCTCGGCTGTTCTTTCCACTTAATTTTAGGACATCCGCATACTTCCTGCTTTGGTTCGGTTGTTCTTTCCTCTCAATTAGGACAACCCCGCATACTTCCTGCTTCGGCTCGCCTGTTCTTTCCGCTTAATTAGGACATCCCCGCATACTTCCTACTTTGGCTCTTGTGTTTTTGGCACTTAATTAGGACATCCCCGCATGCTTCCTGCTTTGGCTCGGTTGTTCTTTCCGCTTAATTAGGACATCCCCGCATACTTCCTGCTTTGGCTCGCCTGTTCTTTCCGCTTAATTAGGACATCCCCGCATACTTCCTACTTTGGCTCGGCTGTTCTTTCCTCTTAATTAGGACATTCCCGCATACTTCCTGCTTTGGCTCGGCTGTTCTTTCCTCTTAATTAGGACATCCCCGCATGCTTCCTGCTTTGGCTCGCCTGTTCTTTCCACTTAATTAGGACATCCCCGCACACTTCCTACTTTGGCTCGCCTGTTCTTTCCACTTAATTAGGACATCCCCGCATACTTCCTGCTTTGGCTCGGCTGTTCTTTCCACTTAAGATAGCCTTTTTGATAGGATTGAGAATCGGTGGCACAAAAATTTTTGACCCCCCATTTTTATGATTGGATCTGAAAAAGGGATTACTTTTGTACTATGTCCTATAATGGGAGCGTTCAAAGTGCCTCCGTTGGCTCACAATCGCTAAATGTTTGAAGGTAGGTCGGCGCAGTAGGGTCAAGTCTTCGAATTTCAGACCAGCGTCACATAAATAGACTTAGCAACATCAATTCTCAATGAAATCCAAAAATTCCAACCGTATGGCAACTCTAATGATCTAACGTACCTAGCCATATCTTTAAAATGCATATTTCTCAATGATTTTGGAATGCTACATCAGATCAAAAATGAAAATCGCGATATTTCAAATTTTCATTTTTTTCAAAATTGCTTGTTTTCAGTGTCTCAACGACCTAGGCCACTCTCAAAACTAGCATTTTCGCATTTCCCGTAAAATTTTGGTCCAGAAAATGCTTCAGGTTCTCCGATAAACTGCTGGCCTATTATGACTTTGCTCCAATTTATGTGAACACCTCTAGATATGCCCTATGTTATAACATAGGGCACTTTAGGTAAGACAAAATTTTGGCACTAAAAAACTTCCTGCTCATCAGGAAAACAATATTGCTCAATTTCCTCTTGTGAGCTAACGCCCTTAAGCCTTATGCAGGTATTTAGCAAGAAAAATTACTGGGTTTTAGTTTAAATACATGAAAAATTACCCAAAGCATGAGGGCAGGTCAAGAAATTGCCCTATGTTATAACATAGGGCAAATGTGACCAAAAAATTTTGTGTCTTGAATTTTGATTGCAATGGCCCAAATCGATCCTCTAGCTTCAAATAAACTCAAAAATGTCATTTTAGAGCCAAAATTCCAAGTATTTAGAAATTTTACTTTTTCAAGATTTTTGGCTGGATTTGTCCGAAGCTAGGAGAAACTCAAAATATTTATTTTTTTAAATAATTAAAAATTGGGCTCAAAAATGACATTTTTGGGTGTATTTGAAGCTAGAGTATCGATTTGGGCCATTGGAATCAAAATTTAAGACACAAAATTTTTTGGCCACATTTGCCCTATGTTATAGCATAGGGCAATTTCTTGACCTGCCCTCATGCTTTGGGTAATTTTTCATGTATTTAAACTAAAACCCAGTAATTTTTCTTGCTAAATACCTGCATAAGGCTTAAGGGCGTTAGCTCACAAGTAGAGGAAATTGGAGCAAACATTGTTTTCCTGAGGAGCGCGAAGCTTTTTGGTGTCAAATTTTTGTCTTACCTAAAGTGCCCTGATGTTATAACATAGGGCATATCAAGAGGTGGTCACGTAAATTGGAGGCAAGAGTCAATAGGTGAAGCAGCAGTTTTTCAGAGTAGAGGATACATTTTCTAAACTAAAATTTCATGAGAAAATTCAAAAATGCAAGTTTTGAGGCTGGCCGAGGTCGGTTTAAGTCACTGAAAACAAGCATTTTTCGAAGAAGAAAATGAAAATGTAAAATTTTGCAATTTTAATTTTTACAGCAGATTAACCATGTAAAAGACATGGTTTATTTTGCAGTTCAAAGGCTTCGCTACATCTAACTCTAGATCAATAGCGTTACCATACAGTTGGAATTTTTAGATTTCATTGAATATTGAGCTTGCTGGATCTATTTTTGTGACGTAGGTCTGGAATTCTCAAATTTTACTTTCTTCACCGACCTACCTTTCAAACAATAAGCGATCGTTAGCCAACGGAAGCACTTTGGAACGCTCTTTTTTAGGACATAGTACAAAATTGAGCCCCTTTTCAGATACAATCATAAAAAATGGGGGGTCAAAAATTTTGTGCTCAGCCTTCCAAAATTTCTCACACCCTCTCAAAAAGCCTGTCTTATTACATTGCCCCGCATACTTCCTACTTTGGCTCTTGTGTTTTTGGCACTTAATTAGGACATCCCCGCACACTTCTGGCTTTGGCTCTGGTGCTTTTGGCACTTAATTAGGACATCCCCGCACACTTCTGGCTTTGGCTCGGCTGCTTTTGGCACTTAATTAGGACATCCCCGCACACTTCCTACTTTGGCTCTGGTGCTTTTGGCACTTAATTAGGACATCCCCGCACACTTCCTACTTTGGCTCTGGTGCTTTTGGCACTTAATTATGACATCCCCGCACACTTCCTACTTTGGCTCGGCTGCTTTTGGCACTTAATTAGGACATCCCCGCACACTTCCTACTTTGGCTCTGGTGCTTTTGGCACTTAATTAGGACATCCCCGCACACTTCCTACTTTGGCTCGGCTGCTTTTGGCACTTAATTAGGACATCCCCGCACACTTCCTACTTTGGTTCTGGTGCTTTTGGCACTTAATTAGGACATCCCCGCACACTTCCTACTTTGGTTCTGGTGCTTTTGGCACTTAATTAGGACATCCCCGCACATCCCCAATATCGTTATGTGGTTCATTTGGTGTTGATGTTATATGCACTTAGATCTATGCACTTATGTTTTGGATATTTGCTTTTGCTGAAGGCAATTCACGTTGAGGGAAATAAGGCGAAACTGAGTTTCTCATAATTTATTGTTTATGACGAATCATAATATTTATATAAGATTTGCCGTGTTTGAGTGTAGCAGATATGTGTAAGTGAGGATTTGAGTTTGTAAATGAGGATCAAATTGGGGGTTCGCATTACCTGTGTATTATTCCTCTGTCAAGGTGAAGAGTGGGAAGGGGAGAGGCAGTTGTTTGCCGTATGAATAATGACTTGAAAGTGTGATTTGTCTGTGTTCGTGTGGTAGCGTGTAGTGGATTTGATCCGTTGGGTATTGCGGGGCTCCCGGCCTTGTGGTGTTGGGGCTCGCTGTTGGAATGAATAGATGTGTAGAAGAGTGGAGGGAGAGAGGCAGTCGTTGGCCGTGTTGACCAAGAGCTAGGAATATAATAAAAGTTTACTGTGATTTGTCTGTGTTCGAGTGGTAGCAGATGTAGACTAGGATTTGAAATTCTCGTAAATGAGGTACTAAAATGCGGGGATGTCCCGGGCCTATACGTGTTTGGGACATCCCCGCATAGTTGGGGGGGGGGGGGGGGGGGGGGTGGGGTGGGGTGGAGTTTGGTTTGTTGTGTGGGGGGGGCGGCGGGGGGGGGGGATGTGGCGATCGTGTTGGGCGGGGTATGAATAGAGAAGAATGTAGGATGTGAGCAAGAGAAGAAGACAGGTAAAGAGTGTAGGAGAAAGTGAGTGTCTAGGTGTTGAGGTTAGGGTTGATCCCATAAAAAGTCCAAAAAAAATTCGCGAGAAGGTCCCCTTCTCCAGAGAAAGTAGAGGCTGGCGAGGGAGTGCGGGAGGGCGGGAGGGCGGGAGGGAAGAAGGGAGGGAAGAGTGGGAAGGAGGAGGGAGGGAAGGACGGGAGGGATGAGAAGAATGGGCGGGATGGGAAGGACGGGGGGAAGTGACGGATGGGAGGGGGGGAAGGGCGAGTGGGATGAGAAGAATGGGAGAAGATGGGAGGGATGGAGGGAAGAATGGGAGGGATGGGGGAGAGGGAGGGGATGGTGGGGGGGAGGGAGAGAGGGAAGGGAAGGAGGGGGGAGGGGGAGGGGAGGACGGTAGGGAGGGAAAAAAAAAGGGGGGGGTTGGGAAGGATGGGAAGAACGGGAGGGATGGGAAAGACGGGAGGGATGAGAAGAATGGGAGGGATGGGAAGGACGGAAGGGATGGGAAGGATGAGAGGGAATGGAAGGACGGGAGGGAATGGAAGGACGGGAGGGATAGGGGACCGAATGGGGGTGAATTTACGAGAAAATTGAGAGTGGGAGAGGATGGGAGAAGGAAGAGTTGTGTTGGCAGTGGGTGGGACGGATGGAGGAGGAGATGATGAAGTTGTGAATGTAGGATTAGAGCACGAGAAGAAAGAAGGAAGAGAATGTTGGAGGAAGTCAGTTTCTAGGTGCAAAGGCTGGAATTTAGCACAGACAAAAGCCAAAAAAATTTCGCGAGAAGGTCCCCTTCTCCAGGGAAGCTAACGTTGAGGGAAGAGAGGCAGGGAGGCAGAAGTGTAGGGGCTGCAGAGATAGTGCGTAAAAATTTTATAATATTTATAAATTAAAAATGTCATTGTCTTATAGAATGTATTTTATTTAGCATATTCTGCATGAAATGTAATGTGAATTTTTTTCTAAAACAAGTATATGGCGCAGAGCGCAATAGGTGACCGCGGAGCTTCACAGCCCACAACTTCCCACACAACTTAGCAGCTTACAATTCCATGCCAATGCTCTTAATTTACATTTTAATGCTCATTTTTAATTTTTTAATACGAAAGAAAAGTTTGTCCAAATCCATTGAGAATTCGCCATTTCTCAGTAAACCCCACTTTTCAACCTTTCTACCCAAAAAGTAATGTTTCAAATGCTCCGGGACCGGTTCCACCCCTCCAGATCTTCCTAAAATGTTAATACCTTTCAGCAAAACAAAAGGTTTGTCCAAATCCACTGAGAATTCACCATTTCTCAACACACCCCATTTTGCAAACTTTCTACCCAAAAAAGTAATGTTTTAAATGCCCCGGGACCGTTCCCACCCCTCCAGATCTTCCTAAAATATTATTACCTTTCAGAAAAAAAAGTTTGTCAAAATCCGTTGAGAATTGAGCATTTTACAGCATACCCCATTTTTCAACCTTTCTACAAATGTTTATTGTTTTAAGTGTTTCTCTTTTTTTTTTTATTTAGAAAGAAGTTTTTTGGTTTATTTTTTTCAAAATTTTGGAACGGATCTCATCTTTTTTTTTCTTTGGGAAAAAAAATTGATTTTGAGGATTGGGGCTTTTGATCTTTTTCCAAAAAAGTTAGTTTGAAAGGAAAGGGTTTCGACCCCTCCCGATCTTCCTAACTTAGCTTTACTTTCAGGAAAAAAGAAGTTTGTCCAAATCCGTTGAGAATTCGGCCGTGGACAGCATTTCCAGATACCCATATATACACATATATATACACATATATGAGTACAAAAGTTTAGTTGGGGGGGCCCTGGCCGGGTTAAAAATTATTATTTTACACGGGTGGCGAAAATTTTTTGAAAATTTTTTTGTTTTCAATTGAAATAGTTATGATGCTGCCTTGTAAAGTGTGTTTTGTTTAGCATATCCTGAAAGTTTCAGCTCAAAATGTTAAGAATTGGCTGAGAACAAGAAATTCAAAATCGGTCAAATGATGAAAATTTTATCTTCTCAAATGGCGTAAGTTCCTAGTCTGTTTGAAAAAGCAGGTTTTTCTAAGCCAAAATTCGAAGAATTGGGGTCAATTGAAGCTTTATGTGGCTAGAAAAAACGCTGCCAAATGTTGATTAAAAATTCTCTATTCTGACGTTTGCTGAGTAAATTTAATCAAAAAATAATTTTCGATTCACTACTCGGGACCTAGCCTATCTTAAAGAGCAGGTCTGAATTAGTAAATCTACCAAGTCTAAGCTTGTTCGAGTTAGAATTGGGCGAGAACGACTGGGTGAAAGTTGGCCTACGAAATCAATAGATCCAAGGCAGTCGGGAATTCTACTCAAATGTTTGATGTTTCAGCTAAATTATATAAGGTGGAGTATCCATTCTAATTTACGGAAGGGGAAACCCTGGCCAAATCTGATCAGAACATCGAACGGCCGGGGTTCCCCTTCCAGAAGCCGCCTTGGGGCCTCTAGCAGTCACGGGCTGCGGGACCCAAGGCGGTGGCCTGGGCCAGGCTTTTCCAGGTCACCGTAGTCAGCGGCTTCCTGGCCTTCGCCTGCCAGGTGGACCGGAACTTGGCGGACTTCGTAAGGTTTTTCTCCTCCGACCAGTCCTGGGCTTCCGTCCTGCCCGAAAGGGATCGTCGGCGGGTCTGACTCAGAGCCTAGAGAAGGTTGGACTCTAGGATGAGCCTGCCTACACCCTCAAACTCTAAGGCGCCCTAAAAAACTTAAGTAAAATGGCTGAAACATCGGAAAGGTGAGTAGCCGAGAATCGTTCTAAGTTGACCCAAACTGGTCCGAAATGAGCTAAAATGATCTAATGAGTTCAAACGAACGATGATTTCTCAACCAATAAAGCCTGCCAAAGGCTGCAAATTGGTGGTCTGGTGCAAAATTAACCGCCAAAGCTGGTGGTGTGCTCAGATTTGCGGTACGGTTTGAAGGGAAAGAGAACCAGGCTGTTAAAAACTAGGTTCAGTTGATTTTATCAACAAATTCCCTATTTTGCACCTAGACATCAACCAATTTCTCGATTCAGCGATTTAAGCTGATCTGTTCACTAATTTTGGGATAAAAAAGCGCGTCAAATTGTATGGTGTGCTTGTTTTATCAATTCCAGCACTTTTGAAATTCCATAAAATTCGAGTGAAACGATGTGTAAGCCATTTTGAGGCTTTATGAGGACAGGGAAATGAAGGCTCAAGTGGCCTGAACTCATAAGTATCTCAAATGTCCGTGCTGGACGACTTCTAAGAAATGGCTTGGCCGCCTGTCCTATCCCAATAAACTAGCCAAAAATTGTCATTGCTGGATGAGAGTCCTTGTCTTCTAACTCTCAAGGGAAGAGTGTAGCAAGAATTCAGCTAATTGCTAAGTCTAATCCCGAAATTTTGGGATAGAATTGCGAGCTAAATCTCATGCAAGCCCTAATTTGGCTGACTGAGGAAGATGAAATTGCGTCAAATGGACGACTCAATAAGAATTTAATATTTATAATTTTTTATTTTATAATGTTTGACCAATATTTGAGCTGAGATAAGTAAATTTTTGCTTAAAATTTACTGCCGAATCTTCTGTTCAGCATAACCAGGGTGGCTGTCCAGCATAACCCTACAAGGCCTCAGAAAAAGTCAATGAAAACACAATGCCAAATTTGGACGCAATGTCCAGCCAAATTACAAGGCATCAGAACAAGTCAAAGAAGACACAATGCCAGATTCGGCCGCAATGTCCAGCATAACCCTACAAGGCCTCAGAACAAGTCAAAGAAAACACAATGCCAAATTCGGATGCAATGTCCAGCATAACCCTACAAGGCCTCAGAACAAGTCAAACAAAAAGCAAGGCCTAATTCGGACGCAATGTCCAACTTAACCCTACAAGGCCTCAGAACAAGTCAAACAATAAGCAAGGCCTAATTCGGATGCAATGTCCAACTTAACCCTACAAAGCCTCAGAAAAAGTCAAACAATACGCAAAGCCAAATTCGGACGCAATGTCCAGCATAACCCTACAAGGCTTCTCGCCACTATGTGGGGTTGTCCTAATTAACTCCAGCAAGGCACAAACACAAGCGGCAGACGAGACAGGGCCACTATGCGGGGTTGTCCTAGTTAACTCCAGCAAGGCACAAGCACAAGCGGCAGACGAGACAGGGCCACTATGCGGGGTTGTCCTAATTAACTCCAGCAAGGCACAAGCACAAGCGGCGTTTTCCTAGTTAACTCAGAGGCACAAGCACAAGAGGAGACAGGGCCACTATGCGGGGTTGTCCTAGTTAACTCCAGCAAGGCACAAGCACAAGCGGCAGACGAGACAGGGCCACTATGCGGGGTTGTCCTAGTTAACTCCAACAAGGCACAAGCACAAGCGGCAGACGAGACAGGGCCACTATGCGGGGTTGTCCTAATTAACTCCAGCAAGGCACAAACACAAGCGGCTGATGACACAAAGCCACTATGCGGGGTTGTCCTAGTTAACTCCAGCAAGGCACAAGCACAAGAGGCAGACGAGACAAGGCCACTATGCGGGGTTGTCCTAGTTAACTCCAACAATGCAGAAGCACAAGCGACAGACCAGACAAGGCCACTATGCGGGGTTGTCCTACTTAACTCCAACAAGGCAGAAGCACATGCGACAGACCAGACAAGGCCACTATGCGGGGTTGTCCTAATTAACTCCAACAAGCCACAAGCACAAGTGACAGAAGAGACAAGGCCACTATGCGGGGTTGTCCTAGTTAACTCCAACAAACCACAAGCACAAGTGACAGACGAGACAAGGCCACTATGCGGGGTTGTCCTAGTTAACTCCACCAAGCCCCAAGCACAAGCGGCAGACGAGACAAGACCACTGTGCGGGGATGTCCTAATTAACACCACCAAGCCACAAGCACAAGCGGCAGATGAGACAAGGCCACTGTGCGGGGATGTCCTATTTAACTCCACCAGGCCCCAAGCACAAGCGGCAGATGAGACAAGGCCACTGTGCGGGGATGTCCTATTTAACTCCACCAGGCCCCAAACACAAGCGGCAGATGAGACAAGGCCACTGTGCGGGGATGTCCTATTTAACTCCACCAGGCCCCAAGCACAAGCGGCAGATGAGACAAGACCACTGTGCGGGGATGTCCTATTTAACTCCACCAGGCCCCAAACACAAGCGGCAGATGAGACAAGGCCACTGTGCGGGGATGTCCTATTTAACTCCACCAAGCCCCAAACACAAGCGGCAGATGAGACAAGGCCACTGTGCGGGGATGTCCTATTTAACTCCACCAGGCCCCAAACACAAGCGGCAGATGAGACAAGGCCACTGTGCGGGGATGTCCTATTTAACTCCACCAGGCCCCAAACACAAGCGGCAGATGAGACAAGGCCACTGTGCGGGGATGTCCGATTTAACTCCACCAAGCCCCATACACAAGCGGCAGATGAGACAAGGCCACTGTGCGGGGATGTCCTAATTAACTCCACCAAGCCCCAAGCACAAGCGGCAGATGAGACAAGGCCACTGTGCGGGGATGTCCTAATTAACTCCACCAAGCCCCAAACACAAGCGGCAGACGAAACAAGGCCACTGTGCGGGGATGTCCTAATTAACTCCACCAAGCCCCAAACACAAGCGGCAGACGAGACAAGGCCACTGTGCGGGGATGTCCTAATTAACTCCACCAAGCCCCAAACACAAGCGGCAGACGAGACAAGGCCACTGTGCGGGGATGTCCTAATTAACTCCACCAAGCCCCAAACACAAGCGGCAGACGAGACAAGGCCACTGTGCGGGGATGTCCTAATTAACTCCACCAAGCCCCAAGCACAAGCGGCAGACGAGACAAGACCACTGTGCGGGGATGTCCTAATTAACTCCACCAAGCCCCAAACACAAGCGGCAGACGAGACAAGGCCACTGTGCGGGGATGTCCTAATTAACTCCACCAAGCCCCAAACACAAGCGGCAGACGAGACAAGGCCACTGTGCGGGGATGTCCTAATTAACTCCACCAAGCCCCAAACACAAGCGGCAGACGAGACAAGGCCACTGTGCGGGGATGTCCTAATTAACTCCACCAAGCCCCAAACACAAGCGGCAGACGAGACAAGGCCACTGTGCGGGGATGTCCTAATTAACTCCACCAAGCCCCAAACACAAGCGGCAGATGAGACAAGGCCACTGTGCGGGGATGTCCTAATTAACTCCACCAAGCCCCAAACACAAGCGGCAGACGAGACAAGGCCACTGTGCGGGGATGTCCTAATTAACTCCACCAAGCCCCAAGCACAAGCGGCAGATGAGACAAGGCCACTGTGCGGGGATGTCCTAATTAACTCCACCAGGCCCCAAACACAAGCGGCAGATGAGACAAGGCCACTGTGCGGGGATGTCCTAATTAACTCCACCAAGCCCCAAACACAAGCGGCAGACGAGACAAGGCCACTGTGCGGGGATGTCCTAATTAACTCCACCAAGCCCCAAGCACAAGCGGCAGATGAGACAAGGCCACTGTGCGGGGATGTCCTAATTAACTCCACCAAAGCGGAGAAAGTGTCGGGGTGTCTATATCCAAGCCCCAAACACAAGCGGCAGACGAGACAAGGCCACTGTGCGGGGATGTCCTAATTAACTCCACCAAGCCCCAAACACAAGCGGCAGACGAGACAAGGCCACTGTGCGGGGATGTCCTAATTAACTCCACCAAGCCCCAAACACAAGCGGCAGACGAGACAAGGCCACTGTGCGCGGATGTCCATTTAATTCTCCACCAAGCCCCAAACACAAGCGGCAGACGAGACAAGGCCACTGTGCGGGGATGTCCTAATTAACTCCACCAAGCCCCAAACACAAGCGGCAGACGAGACAAGGCCACTGTGCGGGGATGTCCTAATTAACTCCACCAAGCCCCAAACACAAGCGGCAGACGAGACAAGGCCACTGTGCGGGGATGTCCTAATTAACTCCACCAAGCCCCAAACACAAGCGGCAGACGAGACAAGGCCACTGTGCGGGGATGTCCTAATTAACTCCACCAAGCCCCAAACACAAGCGGCAGACGAGACAAGGCCACTGTGCGGGGATGTCCTAATTAACTCCACCAAGCCCCAAACCATTTAGAACCAGCCTCAGCTCCTCCTCCGACAGGGCTTGGAGGGGCAGGGTGGAACCGATGGATGCGAGCCAGGCGCTGCTCCAGGAGGCGAGCCCAGCGGCGGCAGACGGCGCGGAGGCAAATCTGATCCTCCCCTCTCAGCTCATTTAGAACCAGCCTCAGCTCCTCCTCCGACAGGGCTTGGAGGGGCAGGGTGGAACCGATGGATGCGAGCCAGGCGCTGCTCCAGGAGGCGAGCCCAGCGGCGGCAGACGGCGCGGAGGCAAATCTGATCCTCCCCTCTCAGCTCATTTAGAACCAGCCTCAGCTCCTCCTCCGACAGGGCTTGGAGGGGCAGGGTGAAACCGATGGATGCGAGCCAGGCGCTGCTCCAGGAGGCGAGCCCAGCGGCGGCAGACGGCGCGGAGGCGAATCTGATCCTCCCCGCTCAGCTCATTTAGAACCAGCCTCAGCTCCTCCTCCGACAGGGCTTGGAGGGGCAGGGTGGAACCGATGAATGCGAGCCAGGTGATGCTCCAGGAGGCGAGCCCAGCGGCGGCAGACGGCGCGGAGGCGAATTTGATCCTCCCCGCTCAGCTCATTTAGAACCAGCCTCAGCTCCTCCTCCGACAGGGCTTGGAGGGGCAGGGTGGAACCGATGGATGCGAGCCAGGCGATGCTCCAGGAGGCGAGCCCAGCGGCGGCAGACGGCGCGGAGGCGAATCTGATCCTCCCCGCTCAGCTCATTTAGAACCAGCCTCAGCTCCTCCTCCGACAGGGCTTGGAGGGGCAGGGTGGAACCGATGGATGCGAGCCAGGCGATGCTCCAGGAGGCGAGCCCAGCGGCGGCAGACGGCGCGGAGGCGAATCTGATCCTCCCCGCTCAGCTCATTTAGAACCAGCCTCAGCTCCTCCTCCGACAGGGCTTGGAGGGGCAGGGTGGAACCGATGGATGCGAGCCAGGCGATGCTCCAGGAGGCGAGCCCAGCGGCGGCAGACGGCGCGGAGGCAAATCTGATCCTCCCCTCTCAGCTCATTTAGAACCAGCCTCAGCTCCTCCTCCGACAGGGCTTGGA
>JASANA010001442.1:0-34669 GCA_030248095.1 Ptycholaimellus sp. GST1_10 | reverse complement strand
TGCTTTGCAAGCAACAATAATTGAGGCGGGGCTTAAAAAGGGAGGCAGCCTCTACCTCCTACTCAGACGGGCACCTCGCCTGCCCCCTCCTCCGCCCGATCCACCTCCACTCGGGCCCCGCCGCATTTGCCGCCCCGCCCCGCGCCTTCCCCGGCTCCAAAACGACGGCAATCTGCCTGCCCCTCCGCCTCGGCGACCCCGCCCTATTAGGCTGCCCGTACGCCTCCTCCCGCCTCCAAACAAATTTTCTCAGGAGGGGAGCAGCCTTCACCTCCTTTCCTCACGGCTCCCGCCCTCCTCCCGCCTCATCCTCCCACCGGCCTGCGTAGAGACGCCCGCCACCCGCCGCCCCTGGCACGGCTCCAAGCAACAATAATCCAGGCGGGGCTCAAAATACCGAGCACCTTCACCTCCTAACCGCAATTCTCCTCCCTCACCCTCCCACCCACCCCTCGCGCAGCGCCCGCCCGCCCGCCGCCCCTGGACCCGCCTCCCGCCTCCCAAGCAACAATACTACAGGCCGGGGCTTAAAAGGAGCAGCGGGCGGGCCGAGACCAGCCTGGGCGTGGTGAACCTGCCTTTTAGCCGGTCCCCGTCTCTATTGTGCTCGGTACGCGCGCCAAAATAGTCTCTGCCCCAAAGACACGGCAAACACGGGAAGCAATCTGTCGAAGCGCAGGGCTCCCCACTCCATTTTGACGGCTGCGCCGGAACGGGGTTACAATTTTTTAAACGATAAACTGTTGAAAGAGCGAAATAAACAAAAAAACGAAAAAAACGACGATGAGCGCGACGCATTGTTGACTACAAAATTTGAGGCTTAAAAAAAATTACCCTAATCGGGTTTTTTTGAAAATTTTATTTTAGAGGCGCGCTCGTGGAGAAAGTACACCAAAAATACCCCAATTCTGATTTGAGAATGAAAACTTGCGCTAGCGGAAGTGAGCGGTAGCGCTCAAGCCCCTCGATCGAGCAACACAACCAATTGCAGCTTTCAAGTTCGAGGTTGTAAGTCGTCACACAGATGTCGGAGAACGCTGCAAATAGGGTCATCCCACGGCGCCGTGGTTGAATTGTGGGTTCCTTTTGTAATGGACAAAAATTTTTTTTTAGCGCCGTTAAAGAAAAAAGTTATTTCCAAAAAACTTTTTAAAAAAAAAAACGCCCGGTGTCCGGCGTATCCGAGACGTCCGTCCGTAAGTGTCGAGACACCTTCTGGCTGCTTCTGGGGGCGGAGGGCTCAGGTTCTAGGGTAAACCGGGCCAAAAAAAGTATTAAATACCTATTTGGGCATTTTCCACGTGTTTTAGGTCCAAACATCAACTTTTTGGGTAAAATTCAGTTTCTCGGCGCTTTGCATGTTTTAGCTATTTTACTGTTTTTAGCAGTTTTTCGCCAAAATAACAGCGCCATATAGGGTAATTCTGTAGATCAAACCAGACGGGGACGCCTCTCATTCGGTCTCCTTGGGCATGCACTAGGCCGGTGAACAAATAGGTTATTATTAGTTTAGGCATTGTAGTTTTGGGTCTCAAAACAGCACAATATACGGTAAATAAACCGTAGAGGGACGATTTTGGCGCCACCTGCCACTAGGCCGCGGTGGAAGACGCCGCATCACCAACCTGTTTCTGAGACCGAAATTGTGCCTACAAATATCCTCATATAGGTAAATAGAGCTTATCCTGGCACCGTTGCACTAGGCCACGGTTAACAAATAGGGGCGATTTATCAACTTCTCATTTTGAGGCACTATTAAAGGGTCTCGGACCCCTACAAATAATATCTATATATATATAGTAATTCGGGATGTAGATTATGTATTTTTTATCTTCCACTAGGCGAACAAGCAGTGATCTCAGATCAAAACCTGTCTTTGTTCTCCATGTATACGGGGCTTGCCCCAATTGAAGTGGGGATGAAAAAATCACCAGACAAATAGCCGGGTTATACTAACCCAAAAAAGCCCCCCACTCCGCACCTGCGATTGAAGTATCCAGTTAATTTGAATTCTACGTGGCGACTGAAGTGGATGAAATTGTTTTCGCAAGCAAGAAAAATAAGATTTTATACCTTTAGACTTAACTTTTTGTGCACTGTAAAAATTATCGTCTAGTTTTTGAGTAAAACTGGATTAATTAACTGATAAGAGAGCACCTGGCCAAAATACTACACGTATTTAAAATCTAGTCTTCCCGAAAAAAGAATGTAAAAACATTTTTTTTTGACCCCTGTGGAGCCGGCCCGAAGGGCCGCTCCGCGGTTCTCATAGGTCACGGAAACTTTTGTCCGATATATATATATATATATATATATATATATATATATATATCAGGACAAAAGTTTAGTAACCTCTATAAGACGCGGAGCGGCCCTTCGGGCCGCTCCGCGGTTGAAAAAATGTTTTTACATTTTACTTTTTTCGGGGAGCTCAGATTTTAAATACATATTAGTATTTTGGCCAGGTGCTCTCTTATCATTAATTAATCCAGTTTTACATTGGACTGACGATAATTTTTACAGTGCACAAAGTTCACAATCTAAGGATAAATCTTATTTCTTTGCTTAGAAACAATTTCATCCACTTCAGTCGCAAGTAGAATTCAAATTAAGCTGGATAAAAAAGATTTCCCCTACTTCAATCGCAGGTAAAATACAGATAAGAGATACTTTTTGGGTTAGTATAACCCACTATATAATAATTTCATCCACTTCATACAGGGGCAAGGCCCCTATGCATGGAGACGAAGATGACGTTGGTGATCAGCTGCTTGTTCACCACGGCCTGGTGGAAGCCCATGAAATAGAGATACATAATCTACATCCCAAATTACCTATATATATGATGTTGTTTGTAGGGTCAAAAACCCTTTAATATGCCTCGAGATGAAGTTGATGATGGCCTGCTTGTTAACCATGGCCTAGTGCAAGCCCATGGAGACCAGCTAGAAGCAAACGGGTGCCAGAATCATAAGCTACGTCCAAAATTACCTATATGAGGATATTTGTAGGCACAAAAACCCTTTAGAATGCCTCAAAACGAAGTTGGTGATGACCTGCTTGTTCACCACGGCCTGGTGGAAGCTCATGAAGACCAGATAGAAGTAAGTGGGCGCCAAAATCGTATTCTACGTGCAAAGTTACCTATATTGTGCTGTTTTTTAGACCAAAAACCCTTTACAATGCCTCAAAGTGAAGTTGATGATGACCTGCTTGTTCACCACGGCCTCGTGCATGCCCAAGGAGACCAAATAGAAGCAAACGGGTGCCATTATCGTAATCTACGTTCAAAATTACCTATATGGCGCTGTTATTTTGGCGAAAAACCCTGTAAAAAGCATAAATATAGAGCTGGAATTGAAAAACATGCAAAAAAACACCAAAAAACTGAATTTTTACCCAAAAAGTTGATGTTTCGACCTAAAACACGTGGAAAATGCCCAAAATAGAGGTGCCTTGATACTTTTTTGGCCCGGTTTACCCTAGAACCGTTGAGATCTCCGCCCCAGAAGCAGCCAAAGTGTCTGCAACACTGCGGACGGACGGACGGACGGACGGACGGACGGTGTGCGCCCGGACACCGGACATTTTTTTTAAAAAGTTTTTTGGAAATAACTTTTTTAATAAGGCACTAAAAAAATTTTGTCCAAAAAGGAACCCCACAATTCAACCACGGCGCGTCGATTGAGCCTATTTGCAGCGCTCTCCGACATCTGTGTGACGAGCTACAACCTGCCAAACTTTGGGAAAGCTGCAATTGGTTGTGTTGCTCGATAAGAGGGGCTTGGCGCTACCGCTCCACTAACGCTCCGCTCGCGCAAGCCCAATTTTTTCATTCTCGATATAAAAAATTGGGGTCATTCGTGCTCTTCTCACAAGACACGTCTTAAAATAAATTTTCAAAAAACCTCAATTTGCAGGTTTCAGAGCCTGTTACAAACGTGTCAACAATCGTCGCGCTCATCGTCGTTTTCGTTTATTTATTTCGCTCTTTCCAACAGTTATCGTTTAAAAAATTGTGACCCAACCAGCGCAGCAGTGCCAATGAAATAAGAGAAGCCCTGCGCTTCAACAATTGCTTCTGTTTGCCGACTCTCTGTTTGAGCAACTACTTTTTAGCACATTTACCGAGCACAATCGGCGACGGCAACCGGTGAAAGTTGGCCAGCTTTCGCCCCAGGCGAACCAGCCCGGCTGCTCCCTTTTTTAAGCCCCGCCTGGGAATATTGTTGCTTGGAGCAGGGAAGGGAGGCGGTGCCAGGGGCAGCGGGCAAATGCATCGGGGCGTCTACGCCGAGGGGCATTGGATGGAGGTGGATGAGGCGGAGGAGGGGGCAGGCAGATTGCCGTCGGGGTGGGGGAGGAGGGTGAAGGCTGCTCCCTTTTTTAAGCCCCGCCTGGGAATATTGTTGCTAGGAGCAGGGAAGGGAGGCGGTGCCAGGGGCAGCGGGCAAATGCAGCGGGGGCGTCTATGCCGAGGGGCAGTGGATGGAGGTGGATGAGGCGGAGGAGGGGGCAGGCAGATTGCCGTCGGGGTGGGGGAGGAGGGTGAAGGCTGCTCCCTTTTTTAAGCCCCGCCTGGGAATATTGTTGCTTGGAGCAGGGAAGGGAGGCGGTGCCAGAGGCAGCGGGCAAATGCAGCGGGGCGTCTACGCCGAGGGGCAGTGGATGGAGGTGGATGAGGCGGAGGAGGGGGCAGGCAGATTGCCGTCGGGGTGGTGGAGGAGGGTGAAGGCTGCTCCCTTTTTTAAGCCCCGCCTGGGAATATTGTTGCTTGGAGCAGGGAAGGGAGGCGGTGCCAGGGGCAGCGGGCAAATGCAGCGGGGCGTCTACGCCGAGGGGCAGTGGATGGAGGTGGATGAGGCGGAGGAGGGGGCAGGCAGATTGCCGTCGGGGTGGGGCAGGAGGGTGAAGGCTGCTCCCTTTTTAAGCCCCGCCTGGGAATATTGTTGCTTGGAGCAGGGAAGGGAGGCGGTGCCAGGGGCAGCGGGCAAATGCAGCGGGGCGTCTACGCCGAGGGGCAGTGGATGGAGGTGGATGAGGCGGAGGAGGGGGCAGGCAGATTGCCGTCGGGGTGGGGGAGGAGGGTGAAGGCTGCTCCCTTTTTTAAGCCCCGCCTGGGAATATTGTTGCTTGGAGCAGGGAAGGGAGGCGGTGCCAGGGGCAGCGGGCAAATGCAGCGGGGCGTCTACGCCGAGGGGCAGTGGATGGAGGTGGATGAGGCGGAGGAGGGGGCAGGCAGATTGCCGTCGGGGTGGGGGAGGAGGGTGAAGGCTGCTCCCTTTTTTAAGCCCCGCCTGGGAATATTGTTGCTTGGAGCAGGGAAGGGAGGCGGTGCCAGAGGCAGCGGGCAAATGCAGCGGGGCGTCTACGCCGAGGGGCAGTGGATGGAGGTGGATGAGGCGGAGGAGGGGGCAGGCAGATTGCCGTCGGGGTGGGGGAGGAGGGTGAAGGCTGCTCCCTTTTTTAAGCCCCGCCTGGGAATATTGTTGCTTGGAGCAGGGAAGGGAGGCGGTGCCAGGGGCAGCGGGCAAATGCAGCGGGGCGTCTACGCCGAGGGGCAGTGGATGGAGGTGGATGAGGCGGAGGAGGGGGCAGGCAGATTGCCGTCGGGGTGGGGGAGGAGGGTGAAGGCTGCTCCCTTTTTTAAGCCCCGCCTGGGAATATTGTTGCTTGGAGCAGGGAAGGGAGGCGGTGCCAGGGGCAGCGGGCAAATGCAGCGGGGCGTCTACGCCGAGGGGCAGTGGATGGAGGTGGATGAGGCGGAGGAGGGGGCAGGCAGATTGCCGTCGGGGTGGGGGAGGAGGGTGAAGGCTGCTCCCTTTTTTAAGCCCCGCCTGGGAATATTGTTGCTTGGAGCAGGGAAGGGAGGCGGTGCCAGGGGCAGCGGGCAAATGCAGCGGGGCGTCTACGCCGAGGGGCAGTGGATGGATGTGGATGAGGCGGAGGAGGGGGCAGGCAGATTGCCGTCGGGGTGAGGGAGGAGGGTGAAGGCTGGAAGGAAGGTTGGGGGGAGGTGGACAACAATAGGCGCGGGTGGCTGGAAGGAGGTTGGCTGGGTGGGCGCTTTGCTAATCGCCCTCTGCCGTTGCCATGGCGCGCAGGGCTCCAAAGGCTCCAGAAACGGGGGCTTGCTTCCAAAAGGCCGGCGGGGGTCCCCCGTCTACTTTTGGTGGAAGGGGCGGAGTGAGTGTGTGCCTTGCTTCTTATCTCCCGTCTCCCCGGCAACGCCGCTCCTGCCAAACACCAGCACCGTCTCCAGGGCACATGCTGGCCGCTAAAAGCCCTGACGCATTCTAGGCCGCCTGTTTTTTGCCCTTCCTCTGCCAGGCGCGCGACACTGCTTTTCAGCCGACAGAAGAGAGAGCGAAAGAGGCAGCAGCATGTCCCTGGACTCTGACAGCGGCGAGGATCTGGCCCCCACGCCGGCGGAGCTCGACGAAGAGGCACTCCTGCTCGACGACGCTCTTGCTCAGGATCTACACCAACACTCCCCTCACCTCATACACCACCAGCACCACCCTCCTCAGCCTCACACCTCTCCCCATCCTCCTATGCTTCCCCCGACGCTTCCACCAGCTGCGCGCCCCAGCGGTCAGGCAGCACCTCCTGTCCAACCTCCACCGCCTCCACCCAACCTCCCGTATCAGTCAGCCCTCACCTGTCTTGAAGACAACGATGATCTGAAGGCTCTGTTGCAGAAGTCAACGGCCAGTGAACGGCAATGTTCCCACCGGTCGGCCTCAACACCTGCCGCCTAATCTACCGCCCAACCTACCGCCTGCCGTACCCTCAACCCTACCGCCACCCATCACCAACCTCCCCAACCTCCCTCCTGGCATCCATGACTTACCTTTCTCCAATATTGGGAATGAGAGTTGCCTTTATGACAGGCTCCAAAGTGATACCGGGTATCCCGAACGGCGTGGTGCCCAACGTTCCGCCCTCCGCCAAACCGGGGGCCCATGCGCCTCCAAATATGCCGAACGGTCCTCCATTTTTACTATGGCATAAACTAGGAGGCAGTTCCTGCCTGCCTGACTCTTGTCTCCTCCAGTCATGCGCGGAGTGGAGCTTCCGCAAATTACGCCACCCCCTGCCTCTCCCTTGGCCCGCTCCTGCTGTGCAGAAGGGGAATGATAGGCCTGGGTCTAGGTGTGGCTGGTGGGAAGGGCGGTGCGAAGAGCGGAGGGAAGACGGTGGTGGGGAAGGCCAAATTGGAGCGCAGTCTAAGCGACTCCCCGCGGCGGGCCAAGCATGCCCCCTCCGATCGGTTCTCATCTTCCTGCCTTACTATCAACCGCAGGAGGTCGGGTGATGGCTTGTTGGTGCTGGTGCGTGGGCAATGAAGGAGGATGGGTGATGAGTAATGGGAGGCTTTGGCGTGAGGGCTGGTGGTAGGAGGGGGATGGAAGGAGGCGCACCTTTAGGCTCTCGGCGCAGAGAGACAAAGGCGCGCACCGTTGGCACTGTACTTGAGTAGAGAAGAGACGTCTTGCGGGGAGGAGCAGGGCAAGAGCTGCTCCCCAACACCTCCCTCCCCATTCCTACCTCCCTCCAACCACACACACACACAACTCACGCCTGTCTTCATCTCCCAGCCTTTATTCCTCCCTCCTATAACCCCGCTGAATCGAGCGAATCGAAGGATGCATGAATGAGCGGCGCTTTGAGTCCTTCTACCTGTGGGAAGTGTAAGGGGCAGAGAGGCGTCTGAGACTCCTCTGAGAGGGAGGCGGGCTGAAATGAGGAGATGTGAGTGTTGCAGGGGGAAGGGCGGGCAACCGCAGGCCTCCTTTCGCCGAGCTCAGCCCAAGGCGCCTGCCAGCAGCAAGCCTGCCCCTCCCGCTCGCTCTGCTGTCCCCAACGCCAACTTCTCCCCCATGCTGCCTAGAGCCGCAGCAGGGCAGCGAGATCCGCCTCCACCGCCCCCGCCCAGCAAACCGACGCCTTTGTGAGCCCCACTTTTCATCTCCATTCACTGTGGCCTCTGGTGGAATGGGGCAAAAGCGGCCTAGGCAGCGGAAGAAGGAGAGCGAGGATGTGAAGGCCGCCATCGCCTCCATCGAGGCCGACACCCGGGAGCTCAGCAGCGCTGACGCCAACCGACCCCAGCCTCCACCTGCCCCTCCTAAGCCTACCAGCCCCAACGGCGCATTCGTTCCCAAGCGCTCCAACTCTGCTGAGGTATTCCACTTCTACTTTTTCTATCCACCTTTTTCTTCTCCATCCCTCCTCATTCTTCTCTTTCTCTTATCCCACCTCTCCTGGCTTTGCTGGTGATTAGGGAATGTAGGGTACTGTTAAGGAGCGGGCGCTAACAAAGCCACCGGAGTTGAAACGACGAGCGGCGGAGGCACCGGATTCCTCACCTTCGCGGAAAGAAGGCGAAGATGGGGATGAGAAGGGCGCCAAGAAACCGCCCGTACCCCTCAAGCCCAAAATTGACGAGTTCCCGCCCGACAAGGCCAAGGACAAACCGATGGACAACCAGCATGCCAACTCACTCCGCTTTCTCAACCTCTGCAAAAAGGCATCGCTTCATCACCACTGCCCAAAAGGCCTGAGGAGTTGTCTCTGAAGGGGGAGTGGGTGATGGCGGACAATCTGGTACGAAATGCGGACAAGAAGAGTCTAGACCTCACGCTGGCTGACGAGGTTGGCCTTTGGGAGTGGATGGGCGAGAATAGACAAAGGAGGAGCCGATTTGAAGAGCGGGTTCACGTGCCTGGCGTTCGCAGTGAAGGACAATCGACTGAGCATGGCGGAACGGCTATTGGAGCTGGGTGCGGCCCTGGATGCCAAGACGAAGGACGGGCGAACCCTCGCACACATCGCCGCCCTCTATGGCAAGGACGAGACCATGCGATGGCTCATACTCAAACGCATCGACCTCACCAAGCCCGGCGGGGTCCCCCTCCTTCTACCCTTCCTCCACCTTCCTCCATCTTCATCGTTTGCAGCCCAAGGGGCAGCTGCCTATTCACATGGTCTGCTCCCGCTCCTCCAGCAACGTCCTCAGCATGCTCCAGCTCCTCCTCAGGGCCACCACCGCCCTCAACACCGAAACTCGACTCCTGGAGGACAAAGTATCTCACTCACTCTCTTTACTCTCCGCCCCTTCATCACCTACCTGGAGATGGGTTAAGAACGGGGCTTTGCCGCTACATTGCGCCTGTGAGGCGGGAAACTTCACGGCAGCCAAGGAGCTCCTCTCCATCCTCGGCGAGAAGCAGGCCAGGAAACCGCGAAAGGTTGCCTTCCTCCTGATTGAAGGATTGATTCTATGAGCCTGGATTGGAGGACACCGGGGACACGCCGCTCCACATCGCCTCCCGAGAAGGCAGCCTGGAGCTGGTCAAACTGCTGGTGGAGCACTCCGCTCTCCCCAACGTCCAGAATGTGAGCAAGGAATAGGCAGAGAAGGGAGAGGGGGAAGGAATGAAGATGGCAGGCATTGGGGCGAACCCCACTGCACTACGTGGCGGCGCTGGGAGACGAGAGCCTGCTGCGGGTGTTCTACCACCTCCGCGCCGACGCCAACATTGCCGACCAGGAGGACAAGACCCCGCTCCACATGGCTGCCGAGAAAGGCCATACGCATATGGTCGAACTGCTATGCGACAAATTCAAAGTCATCCTTTGCTCAGTGGAATTTTGTGAACAAGTCAGTTTGAATTGAGGCCTCGATCATGGCTCGAACGAAGGACGGCTCCACATTGATGCACATCGCCTCGCAGAACGGCCATTCCCAGACGGCGCTCGCCTTTCTAAAACGCGGCGTCCCACTTCACATGCCCAATAAGGTATTCTTTCTCTGAGCCTCTGGAGGATAAAGGGTGGAGGATGGATTGATGAGTGCAGAGCGGGGCTCTGGGGCTGCACTGCGCAGCGATGATGGGCCATGTGCCGGTGATCCAGACGCTGCTCCAGAAGGGCACGCACGTGGACATCAAGACCAAAGAGAACTACACCGCTCTCCATACCGCCGTACAGAATGGACAGGTTTCCACTCCCTACTACCCTACTACACCCTACTCCCACCTACTCTTTGAGGTGGCGGCGGTGGAATGTCTGTTGGGCCACGGGGCGGATGTGACGGTGCAGGGCGGTCGACGAGGCGAGACTCCCTTGCATGTTGCTGCAGGCCTGGGTTCGCTTCCCTTTTCTGCACTAATCTTCTCTAAAGTCCGTAAAATTGTCTTCTGATGCTCAATTTTGGGAAATGGAAAGTGATTGTTGGTGTAGGTGGTAAGGAGGGTCGAGCTTGCGCGGAGATGCTGCTGAAAAGCGGGGCGGAGGCGAACATAAAAATGAGCAACGGCGAAAGCGGCCTTCACATCGCAGCGCGCAAGGGAAATCCTTCCATGGTACGCCTCCTTCTCTCAGAAGGTTCCTTTCCTTCCTTCACCTTTCCTTTCTTCTCCATCCGCAGCCAGCTATTTCTAGGAGCAGATCCCATGGGCTCTTCCAAAGTGGGAGAGACTCCGCTGCATGTCGCCTGCCGCTACTGTCACTTTGAGGTAAAGATAGCCATTGAGATCGGAATAAAAGTAAGGAGAAGTGCGGAGTAGGTGGCAAAGATCTTGATCCAATTCGTGGAGGAGCAGCGACGACGGGACGATGCCACAATCATGCTCAATCAGCAGACTACCGAGGGCGAGTCTGCGCTGCACTTTGCTGCCGAGATCACTAAGGTTTCTTGCCCTTGCCCTTCTCCGACTGAAAGCAATCATTGCAACGGCGGCACTCAGGACCAGCTGGAGTACCCAGGAGAGGACGGGGACTTAATGAACCTGCTCATCGACTACGGCGGCGACGTCAACCTACACACCCAGATCACCAACGAAACCGTCCTCCACTACTGCTGCAGAGCTGGTCCAATTGCTCCTTCTTCCTCTTGAGGGAGAGCAAGTGGGGCCATTGAAGGCAACGAGAACTGCCTGGGCGCCATAGTGCAGAAGATCGGGGCGGGTGCCGTTCAGATCGCCCTGAACAAGCAGACGAAGTCCGGCTTCAGCCCCCTCATGGAAGGCGCCGCCAAGGGCCACTACGAGGTCGTCAAGATCCTCCTCAACCACAACGCCCGCGTGGACGTATTCGACGAGCACGGGCGGACCAGCCTTCACCTCACCGCCGAGTCCGGACACACACAGGTCGCCGATCTCCTCCTCTCACACAAGGCCTTCATCAACTCAAAGTCCAAGCTCGGGTTGGCTTTCGCCTCCTTCCTCCTCCCTTGCCCAGCCTAACCTCTGCTGTTGGCAGTGTGACGCCGCTGCACCTGGCTGCCCAGCAGGGCCATGTGGACATGGTCAAGCTGCTCGTCGTCAAGCACAGCGCTGCTCTTGAAGCCGGCACACTCGAGGCTAGAGCATCAGTGGAGGCATTCTGCAAAAATGCTGAGGGTGACCTGGTTGAAGAGTCAGACACCCTTGCACTACTCCGCCAAACATGGCCAGTTGGAAGTGGCCACGCTCCTCCTCTCCCTCAACGCCAATGCCTCTGCCAAGGACAGCGTTGCCTTCCATTTTCTCGGGAAGCTAGGCAGGAGGATTTGGATGAGAGATGGATGCAGAAGGGGCAGACGCCGCTGCATCTGGCAGCAGAGAACGACTACCCCGACGTGGTCAAGCTCTTCCTCAAGATGAGCAGCGGCAACCTCAACGCACTCACCGCCATGGACGAGAACGGATTCACCTGCGCTCACATTGCTGCCATGAAAGGTCCTCACTTTTTCCAATCAGTCCCCCTGAAGCGGAGAATCTAACTTCTTGTTGTAGGAAGCATGCAAGTGGTGCGTGAGCTGATGATGATCGACAAGACCATGGTCACCAGCGCCAAGACGAAAGTAGGCCAAGAGAAAAGAGGAATGGATAGAATGAGTGTGATTTTGTAAGACGACGGAGTCCACGGCGCTGCACATGGCGGCGGCGGGAGGCCACAAGCATATCGTCAAGTTCCTGCTGAGCATCGGGGCGGTGCCGGACGACGAGAACGCGAACGGGATGATGGCCCTCCACCTGGCCGCCAAAAATGGGCATCCCCAGATTGCCGACGTCATCGATCGACCGCTCTGGCGCAAGTGCAGCAAACGAGTAGCCTTCTTCCTTCCTTATCACCTCCTCCTCCATCAACTCAACCTAACAACTCAGACGGGTCTGAGTCCATTGCACGTGGCCTCCTACTATGGACAGATCGAATTCGTGCGCACTATGCTCACCTCCCTTCCTGCCACGGCCAGGTCGGAACCGCCGGGAGTGGTGAACCCGTTGGTGGTGAAGGAGCTGGGGACGGAGTACGGACTGACGCCGCTGCACATGGCGGCGCAGAGTGGCCACGAGAACCTCGTCCGCCTCCTCCTCAACTACCAGGGCGTGCAGGTCGACGCATCCTCCGCCACCATGGCAACCTCTTTCTTTCTCTCTCTCTCAGTCTCCTATCTGAGCTGAGGCGACGTGTCAGAATGTGATCCCACTCCACCTGGCGGCCCACTCTGGGCACGTGCCGGTGGTTGGCCTGCTGCTGAGTCGGAGCACCGCCCAGCTGAACACGAAAGACTCTAGAGGCCGGACCGCCCTCCATCTGGCCAGCCAGAACGGGCACATCGACATGGTCGCCGTCCTCATCGCCCAGGGCTCCAACATCAACGCCATGGACCAAAACGGATGGACTGCCCTACATTTTGGTCTTCCTTCTTTTACTGCCCTGCCTCCCTGCTTACTAATCTTCCAAACGTTTGAGCAACAAGAGCGGGTCATTTGAACGTTTGCCAGCTGCTGGTGGACAGTTCAGCTGATCCACAAGCTGAAACGAAGGACGGCAAGGTCTTTCTTGCCTCTCATCTTTATATCCTCCAATTGACATTTGAGCTATGTTTCAGATCCCACTGTGCTTTGCTGCGGCGAGCAACCACATCAAATGCCTGTCCTTCCTCATGACGAAGGATCACGACACGACGCTGCTGATGGAGGACCGGAAGTTTGTCTTTGACCTCATGGTCTGCGGCAAGGCCTACAACAACCAGTCCATCGAGGAGTTCATCCTACGCAGCCATGCGCCTATCGACACCGCCGTCAAGGTACTAAGTTGAAAACACCTTTCCCGCAACATCCCTAAACTTTACACCCCAGATATGTGATTGTATTGAGATGTCATCACTGTACCGCGAAATGAGCGAGAAGGAGAAGGAGCGGGCGAAGGACTTGGTGATCGTGTCGGAGTTCTGCGAGTCCCTGGCCGTTGAGCTTCTCTCAATCGCTGCCTCCGAGTACAACCCTGGCCTACTCCTCAAGGTATCCTCCTTCTCCCCAACTCTTCCCAAATCGCTTCTTTAGGCCCAAGACGCTCGCGGTCGACCCTTTCTTGATGTCCTGATCGAAAATGAGCAGAAACTCGTTGTTTCTCACGCCTCAGTTCAGAGGTTAACTTGAAGAGCACGAAGCTTGAGGTATCTAACCGATGAAGCTTGAGGTACCTGACGGAGATCTGGGATGGCGGAGTTCGATGGGGCTTCGGAAAGCTGGCTGTTTTCTTTGTCTTCATTCTCCTCTGTCCCCCTGCCTGGCTCTTCTTCTCCCTACCCCTCAACTTTAAGGCACCTTCTTGCTCTGACGCATTCCTTTCGACTCTAAAGGAATCTCTGTTGACAGGTCGGGCGAGCTCCGATAATAAAGTTCAACTGTCACCTGGTCTCCCACGTGTACTTCCTCATCCTCCTCATCCTCGTCGTCCTCAACATTCTCGAGAAGATCTACGAGGTCACCAGTATTGTGCCGCACTACGTCGAATGGATCCTCCTCTTCTGGATTTCTGGTCACCTCTCCTGCTCTTGCAAGGAGATGGCTTGAAGGGGATTGGAAGGAGATGGTTTGAAGGGGTATTGGTGTCTGAGCTTTCCAGCTTCGGAGGCCGCACAGGTCTGGGTGTAATTCGCATCATAGTCCTCTTCCTGTCCGCGATTGCCATTCTGCTCCACCTAGTCGCCTTCATCTACCCTTTCTTCTTCATGGACGGGGCTTCGGATTTTGTACCCACCCCTATCTCCTATCCTCACCCGCTTACCTCAAAAGGAGCCTCGATCTCAGGAAAAGATGCGAACCGTGCAAACATTCCTCTATGTCAAGAATCAGTTCTTTGCTTTCGTCCTCCTGTCAAGCTTCATACAGGTTCACTCAGACTCAGACTAGTTCAGTAAGAGAAGCATAGGAAGGGCTGGTGCTGGCAGATTCTGGACTTTCTGACGGTGCATCACCTATTTGGGCCCTGGGCCATCATCATTCGGGAGCTGATGTATGACCTGACGCGCTTTCTCGTCATCCTCACCCTATTCGTCGCCGGATTCACCCTACACATCACATCCATCTTTCAGCCTGCCTTCCAGCCTCAGAAGGCATCTCTCTTTTATCCATTGTTTGAGGTTGAGGAATGAGCTCCTGGTTGAGGGAGAAGATGCACAGCTGATGCGACTGTCGGACCCAACGCAAACTTTCGAGATGCTCTTCTTTTCGCTTTTTGGCCTTGTGGAGCCTGATAATATGCCTCCTCTCCATTTAGTACCTTCATTCTCCAAGGTCATCATGAAGGTTTCATCCTCCACTCCTATTATGTCTTCCCACCCTCAATATGGGCTTGTATTTCAGCTTGTTTTTGGAATCTACATGATGGTTACCTCCTTTTGAATGCTTTTGCTTAATTCTCGCAACACTCTGATTCAAGGTCACCTTAATTGTGCTCATTAACCTGCTCATTGCTATGATGAGCGACACCTACCAGAGAATTCAGGTGAGCATTCTCATTTTGCCAACAGAGCAAGCGTAAAACGAGAACTTGCCATTGAGGCGCAATCGGACACGGAGTGGAAATTCGGGCGGGCCAAGCTCATCCGGCAGATGAACAAACGCTCCGCTACTCCCGCTCCCATCAACATACTCACCAAACTCCACACCCTCCTCAAAGTCGCTCTGCGCAACAACCGTTTCCCCTTTTTCCTCCAATCGTCTCTCTCTCTCTCTCACCGGGACAGGCGGGATTGAGTGAACATGTGCACCCTGAAAGCGCAAGAGGACCTTCGGCTGGAGGAGAACATCGACGCATTCTCCATGGGCGGCGGAGAGCTGGGCAGAAGCTCTCCACCGCCAGGACACAACCCTCATGACGGTAACCTTTTTCTCATACTCATCTACTCCCAACGGCACCCAACTGGCGAGGCTTCAGACAACAGTGGGCTCTACGTCAAAGAGGAGCTGGGGCACAGCAGCGAGTGGAAGATAGAGACGGTGATCGAATGGAAGCGAGTGGTGGACCTCTACTTCATCTACAAGGGCGAGAACCCCGACGACAACAAGAACGGACGCGGCAAGGTCGACCCCGACGAGTGACCGCCCCATCATCAACACTCTATTTCTCTCGCTTCTCACTAGGCGATTCGATCTCAGCCCATATTGTGATTCTTTCTCCCCATGCTTCCTATTTCACGACAAGAAATCTGTTTATTTTGATTCGACTGTCGAATCGAAAGTCCCAGAAAAAGATAACGTACAGCATATGCCACAGGTAAAATAACTAGCAAATGTTTTGTTTTATATAGCAAATAATGCTGTCTTTGCTAGCTGAATTGGCAGATTACAGACTGGGAAATGCTCTAGCCAAATTTTCTTTGAAAATTACACCACTTTTTCCACAGCAAAGATATTGTTCCAATTTTGCGAAAATCTTATGCATCATCACAAATCATGAAATGCATTGAATGAATGAATTTGAAAGGCAATGGATGGTGAGAAGGCAGCGACTACTGCAATAGAGATCAGGTTGACGGCATCGTTGCCTAGACAGTGACAGCCACTGATGTGCTTCACACCCGCTCCCGGCGCCTCTACCACTTCTCCACTTTCCGCTTTTCCTAAAATAAATTCTACTTTTACTCCTATTCTATCATCATATTTTGCTGTTCTATCATCAAGTAACCGGAATATTGAAGGGTGGCTCCTAGCAGAGAGTCGAGCAGTGAGCCTAGCATTGCACAAATGATTCCTGCAATAGGGAAACGGTGAGGATGAAAATTTGAGCGACAATGAGGACCTAGCGGAAAGAGCGGCCACTGTGAGGCGATGGAAGCAGAGGAGAGACAGAGGACGAGCAAAAGGTGCACGGCGCCAATCAAAGCACCGCCTGCCGCACTCGCCGCCGTTCCGCCCAAGCTCACGGCTCCGTTTGTGCCTGCACTCAACCCATTCCCTCTCTTTCAACCCAATCCTCATGCTTTTTCCTTTATCATCCTCATGCTTCCCCTTTCCAAGATTCCCTATCCAAGATTATTGCTGTAGCTTTGGCTAGCCGCTGCACCTCTAGGAACAGGGCGAAGGGTGGTGATGAGTTTAGGCTGCTGGCTGCCAATCACAGCTCCCAGTTCTGAGCTGAAGGTGTCTCCGGCGGCAGCAGCCACTGCGCCAGCGAAGATGAGCTCCAGTTGGCTGCCCTGAGCTTTCGATGGCCTGCCGACTCAACTGTTTCGATCGAGCCTTGTGATTGAGAAGTGAGATAGTTGCCTGAGATCTAATGGGGGTTGATGAGCAAAGCCGAAGTGAAGGAGTGAGAGGAGGGAAGCGAGCAGAGGAACGCCACCGTTGGCCACCACCTGGCGCCAGTCCCGCTCACCTTCACCCACCGACTTCCTTGCCCCGTATATCCTCAAAATTCCCGTCTCCTTCAGCCCGTCTCAAACTTTCCCCTCCTAATATTTGCTTCAAACTTTTCCATTTTTCTAATCCTAGTGGCTTTTGCGAGTACTTTCAATCCCCAAAGGTAGCAATTTGAAAGCCCTGAGAGCCTGTGAACATATCACATGGCCTTGTAGTCTGAAGGAAGAAAACTTGGCCTTGCGCTCTTGGCGAAATCGGGTCAGGCGACTGGCCGCGAGGAAGAAAATGAGCAGGAGGGTGATGTGGATGCTGCTGGCCAGCGTCATCGCCGCACCCAAGAAGAAGGCTGCAACAGAAGAATATTCTCTAGCCGTCTCCGGTGACTGAAGGGTAGGAGAAACCGGCAATTTGGCCAGAGACTGCAAGTGACCGGCGGCGGCGAGCTCGAAGAACCATGGCCAAGGGCAAGAGAACAGCGGCCAAGCTCCGTTCCAAACTCAAAGCCTCCTCATCGGCCCAGGCTTCCTCCGAGGACACTGGTGGTTTTGCTAAAATAGGCACTGTCAAGGTAGTTTCAGAGCGAGGACAGAACCTAAGCTGAAGTGGACAATCACCAGGCTGCCTAGAGCCAGCAGTAAGAGTGCAAAGCATTCGACTAGAGCCATTATGTTTGGACGATGTCCGCTGAGGTAAAGGATGGCTGATCACGAAAAGGAACTGCGCAATTTGCACTTTGTGTCGTGACTCCAGTCTCAGGTTAGAAGCATAACACATTTCGTACTATAATTTGCCTGTGATGAGTTAAAATCAAGTAGAACGACCAACTTAAGTATTTTTGCCCTGGAATTTCAATTTACTTCCGTACAAGCAAAGAAAAAACGGCTGACACCCAGAGCCCCCCCCCCCAAAGGTTTCACCCCCCCCCCCCCCCCCCCAAAGGGTTTCACCCCCCCATGACTTTCACCTCCCCCCCAAGAGTTTCACCCGCCCCCCTCAAAGGTTTCCCCCCCCCAAAGGGTAATATATTGAAAAAAAATTTTATTAGCTTAAAATGCTTCTCTTTACATATCTCGAAATTTAAACTCAAGGAATTTTTTTCTAAACAACTAAATACCTACTTTTTTACTGAGTCTATACCTAGTTAGTTTATACCGTGTTCGTCATGCTACTAGTTAGTCTATACCGCTATATAGGGCGTAGCCAACACAAAAACTAAAAGGCTCGTCCTTTGACTGTGGCAGTACCTACTAGTTAGTCTATACTGAGTTCATTGATGTTTTAAAGTGATCAACTCGGTAAGGACTAACTAGTAGGTACTGCCACAGTCAAAGGACGAGCCTTTTAGTTTTTGTGTTGGCTATGCCCTATATAGCGGTATAGACTAACTAGTAGCATGACGAACACGGTATAGACTAACTATGTTTCAAAAAAAAGTAGGTATTTAATCATCTACATGAAAATTCCATGAGTTTAAAATTTGAGATATGTACAGGGAAACATTATAAGCTAATAAAAATTTTTTCAATATAGTACCCTTGGGGGGGGTGAAAGTCATGGGGGGGGGTGAAACTTTGGGGGGGGGGGGTGAAACCTTTGGGGGGGGGGGGGGGGGCTCAGGGAGTCAGCCGAAAAAACAATTTAACGATTGCTCGAAGAACAAAAGACATCTATCTTATCCTCACAATAAATCATAAAAATAAAAATAAACTCACAATCTAAATACGAAGAGCAATTTAAAAGCCGAATTATACAAATTAAATTATGAAGTTAAGCGTAATATACAATCACTTGATCTTAAGCATAGCAATTATTGCTTAGATAAATGAAATTTTTGGAAGTGCAGCGGGTTCACTATGCCTTTTTCAGTGCTCTTTAATAATTAATAAAGTTCAATTTTGGATACATTACAAATTATTTTATCTTTTTTTAATTTTTTTAAAAGTTTAAATTTTTTTTTTTCAAGGCAGATGAGCTATTTTGTGCGAAAGTGTTTTCTGCAACCCTCTCCTGCCATCCTGACGCAGGCCTTCTGCACGAATCCGTGACCTATGACACCCGAGCTGTTTCAGTGCAATAAGTCGTTCCAAAACGACTTGTAACACCTGGAATTTTGGTGTCATGTGGCACAAAAAACGCGACGCATGACACCGAAAAAACAACTCATGACACCGACGTGTGTCAAGGTGCAAAATTGACAGGTGACACCAGGACGCTTGACACCGAAAAAACGACTCATAACACCAAAAAAATGACCCATGACATCCTGCATGTAGCAGCAGGCTTTCTGTTGTTCTTTGCCTGGTGTTATATGACAAGGCCTTGGTTATGGCCTGGGTGTCATATGCGTACGCAGTTCGGACATATGACACCCACTTTATGACGCCCACGTTTAAACACGCAGGTAGATAGTGTCTCTGAGCACACTGTGTGTATGCACGGTAGGGGGTGGCGCCATAGCATTCTCAAAACAAAGGCAGTCCAGCGCTTGCCTCACTCTCTCTGCTGCGCGTCTAAATCTTGCGTTTTGCTTCTTTCTGATGGCTGCTAGGGCGCGTTATACTGCTGCTGCGATAAAAGCTGTGCGGAAGCTGCGGGTTTTGTGAAAGACTATCAAGGCGGCACGGTGTGCTGTTCAAAAGGCTCTCAGGCTGCGATTTGCAGCAGTCAAGATGGCGTCTTCGGCGTCGGCGGGTGCAGAACCAGAGAGCGGCCCTGTGGACGTGGTGGGGAGCAGCAGTTCCAGCAGCTCGCAGGCTTTGCAGACCGCCATCGCGCCCACTCCGCCTGCCCAGCCAAGCCAGTCCGCCGCTCGAGACAGCCAGCTGCCACTGGAGGAGTACCAGGCATTGGAAGAGCTTCTGCGGCTGGAGGAGGAGGCAGCCTATCCGCCACCCCAAGGAGGTTCTGCGGCAGCTGCAGCAAATCGGGTGTCATAAGGCTGATTGTTGCAGAAGAGACAGCGGATGGGGAGGACGGTGGCGAAGCTGAAGGCGAAGGAGCAGAGGACCCAGCTCGAGCGGTGGAGCAGGCCTGGGAGAACGAGGAAGTGGCTGCCGAACTGCTGGAGGTGGAGGGCTGCGTCGTGGATGTGCCAGCGCCGCCGGATGAGCTGGAGCCGCAGGGTCCACCCATCCCGGAGTTCCTGGAGAACGGCGTCGTCTACACTATCCAAGGTTTGCATTTGTGTTGTCTGCAACCTTGGACAGCAGTCGCTTGACACCCACTTGAATTGCAGGCACCCAGAAGGGCTCGAAAAGCAGCAAGCGCAACGTGCACAATCGGATCCTCCTCAACGGCTACAGCTACAATCGCCAGGCCTCTCGTCAGCGCAAAGATGGGCACCACGAGTTCCGCTGCAGCCGCTACGCCAGCAAGTATAAGACCGAGAGTTGGCCCTTTTGCGTTTCCTCCTTTTGAACTGGTGTCTTAAGGCATTCAGTTGATTCAGAGACCCTCTGCGCTGTCAGACTGGTGCTGGACAAGGATGACGAGGAGCAGATCAAGTCGCCACCCTCCAAACGCCACTGCTGCGGCCCGCGGATGAGCGATGCTGACGCCATCTACGAGATGGCCAAGACTCGCATCATTGTCCAGCATCGGGTTCATCTCATTTCTTTTCTTTTGCTGTTTTTTTCTAACAGGCAACACCAGATCCATGACACCCAAAAGCGTTGGTATTGCAGCGGGACCATACAAAGTCTACTCACAAGAGCATCAGCGACCTGGGCTACCTGCTGGACGGTGAAGCGCTGAACAAGGCGGGGCAGAAGGAGAACTCCATCCGCCGCACTCTCCAGCGGAACCACAATGACACTGTCGGCTTCTTTCCGCCTGTGCACAACAAGGCCTTCAGCTTCCCAGAGTCTCTGATCAATGTCCAGGTAAGCCTTTTCTTTGCGGCTCTTGCCACCCAATTGTATCTGTGTCAATTGCGATTTTTGGAGCCATGCGATCCATGACACCCAAAATTTGTTAGGTGAGTCCGAATGATGAGGCGGAGTCCATCATCGTCTTTGACGAGGGTGTCCAGGAGTGCCTCCAGCGTCGAGAGGGTGAGAACCGGCTGTCGTATGGGCGTTGGGTGCAATCGCAGCGTCGTCTGGTCATCGTGGGAACCAACTTCAGCCGCAACGTCCTCTGCCAGGCCCGTACGTGGTTCATTGACGGGACGTTCAACAGCTCCCCTTCAATCTACTACCAGGTTTTCCGCCTTGCCAGGTCTTGTACAAGACAGCCGACGCATGACACCGTTTTCAGATTGTCACCATCGTCGCGGTGAAGCCGGGGGTCAGAGGGAAGCGTCGAGCGATCCCTTGCTGCTGGATGTTCCTCTCAAGCAAGTCGAAGCGGGAGTACCAGGTGGCCTTTCGGCGTCTGCGGGACTGGGTAGGCGCGGCCTACGCTCCAGTGGAGTACTGCGCGGACTATGAGGTTCAGCTCCTTTGCAGGACTCTTGGCATCATTTATACAGCCCCAGATCATGACACCTCAAGTTGCAGGATGAAGATGAAGGTGATGAAGAGGGAGAGTTTGAGGGCAGCCTGGTGAAGGCGTTTGTGGAGGTCTACAAAGAGGCGCAGTAGTGAGCTGCAGGTTCCACCACAGCCGCATACTCTTGCGTCACCTACAGCAGGACGGCCTTCTACAGCGGTACACCAAGGACTACAAGTTTCGGCTGTCCATCGGGTATGCTCTTTCTCCTGCTGCGAATGTTGGCACCAGATTTATGACACCCGTGGCTTGCAGCTACCTCAAAGCCCTCAGCTGTGTGCCTCCGTACACGGTGGAAGAAGTGTTCAACACCCTCGTGAACGGCCGCTGGCGGTTCGAGCACTGGGACGAGCCGATCTACGACATCCGAGATCGCGCCGTCCGCAAGTTCCTCAAGTACTTTCAAAAAACGTTCATCGGCGTCGGTGACACCCCGCCAACCTTTCCTCTGCAGGCGTGGTCTCAGGTGGGGCCTCTTTTTTGCGCATGAGCGGCTCAAAACACCCAAAGAGACTTGCAGTACGGGCGTCTACTGCGCAATGATATCCCGGGGAGCAACAACCCCTGCGAGGGAGTGAACAACCTCCTCGCCTCCGTCATCTCCCGCACCAAGCAGCCGCAGCTGTACAAAGTTATCCAAGGTTGGCTCAACTTTGCCTTTTGATGGTTGTCATGGGATAGGTGTCATGGGATAGGTGTCATGGGACGATTGCAGGGATAAAGATCATCATCGGCGCCGCCAAGATCTGTGCCTCAGAGGGCTACGAGGAGCAAGGCGACGAGAACGTAGAGACGGAGGAGGGGGCTGCAGACGACGACGGCCCTGCGCCCGCCGGCCCCGCCGCTGCCTTCTCTGTGCATATGCCCGCTCTGACAGTTTTGGCACCTGACTTTTGACACCCACTGATTGCAGCAAGCTCTTCTGGGGACTGGCCCGATTGGTGAGCACCGCAACCAGTGGCTACGTCGGTGGGCGGCTCGCTACGAGGAGTTCCAGGAGGACGTCAGCGTGTACGTCCACAACTGTGCCATCGGCATGGTGTCCAACCGTCGCCACCTCCGTGCCCTAGACTCAATGCCCCTTCCCGAGCCCGTCCCAGAACCTCACCTCATGTTGGACGATGAAATGCTATCAGATGATGAATAAGTGGCGGGCCTTTTCTTTTCGCAGTCATTTTTGCTCAATTTCGCTGTCCTCTCACTTCTTGCCTCCCATTCTTTGCCATCAGTCTCTTGACATGCTTTTCCCATTGAACAATTTCGTTGCGCATTTGCACATTTTTCCTTTGCATACTGGTGCATAGAATGTTGGCCTCTTCTGCATCTCTCTTCCATCATCTCAGTTCCAAATTTTTTCATTTTTCACGCATGCTGATCATCAGTCAGGGTAGAAATTGGTTCTTGGAGGAGCATATCGAAGGGTCCCATTTTGGCGACTCCATCGTTCTGGAAGAGCTTTTTGAATTATTAGAGCTTTTATTGTTGCATTTTTGCCTTCTGGTCTGCCTTCTGGTCGATTGTTCGCATGTGCTTGGTAGAGAATCATCTGGCCCATGACACCCAGCAGAAGCACAATGAGCAGAATCAGCAGCAGCAGCAGCACCATTAGCTATCCTGGCAACGCATGACACCTGATGACTTGATTATCTGGTAATTCTTTCAATCAGACACATGACACCCGCAGTTGAACACCCCCCTTTTACCTGGTCCCAGAGCGCATACTACGGTAGTGGCTGGTGGCGCACACAGATTGTGTGAGTGCAGCACTAACGTTGGCCTGAAGCAGAAGCAGAAGCTAAGAAGAAGTGATGGCAGAGCAAACCTGGGCACCTTTGGCCAACGTGGCTTTCAAGGGCTTTGAGTACATCGAGTACTCGCGCAACCAGCACGGCGTCTTGCTCAAGTGCATCAATCACAGTTTGCCCTTTCTCACCCTCTCCTAATTGTTTCGGCACCCGTCCTATGACACCCACTAATTGCAGAGGACACAGGCTGCATGGCTCAACTCTGCGTAGACCACGAAGGGTACGTGGAGCACGAGGCAGTCGCCGCTCACAGCTGCGGCCCCCCATCGGACCATCTCTGGGACCTGAAGTCTGATGAAGACAAGCCCTCCGACTCCTCTGACAATTCCCCAGGTCCCGCCTCTACTGCGCATGCCATTTAGGCTCCCTTTCAACCTCTTCCCTCTGCACCTTTTTCGGCATTTTTGGCATTTTTCTCTAGTCTCATTGCAGCTGTGATAGCTTGGAGGCATTTTGCTATATAAAATGGATTCGTTGGGTGTCATGGGCCCATTGAAACAAAACGATGCAAGCTCTCTGCACGTGTTTGGAAATAGATGCAACACCCGATGCATAACACCCGCCAAATTTAAGCTCCCACAACTAGTCTGTCCTTTTTTGGCTGTGATAGCCTTGCCTATATAACTTTCATTGGGATCCTTTTTTTGCTGCGATAGAGTTGAGGCATTTTCCTATATAAATGGAGTTTGGGTGTCATGGGCCACGGAACCATGGGGCAAAACGGCACATAACACCCCAATGGCCAAAATAGGCCAAATCACCTAGAGAATGATCCAGCCTTCTTCTATGCGCGTAAAGCCTAAGCCTAAGCCTAACCTAATCATTGTCAGCCTAAGCCTAAGCCTAAGCCTAAGCCTAAGCCTAAGCCTAAGCCTAAGCCTAAGCCTAAGCCTAAGCCTAAGCCTAAGCCTAAGCCTAAGCCTAAGCCTAAGCCTAAGCCTAAGCCTAAGCCTAAGCCTAAGCCTAAGCCTAAGCCTAAGCCTAAGCCTAAGCCTAAGCCTAAGCCTAAGCCTAAGCCTAAGCCTAAGCCTAAGCCTAAGCCTAAGCCTAAGCCTAAGCCTAAGCCTAAGCCTAAGCCTAAGCCTAAGCCTAAGCCTAAGCCTAAGCCTAAGCCTAAGCCTAAGCCTAAGCCTAAGCCTAAGCCTAAGCCTAAGCCTAAGCCTAAGCCTAAGCCTAAGCCTAAGCCTAAGCCTAAGCCTAAGCCTAAGCCTAAGCCTAAGCCTAAGCCTAAGCCTAAGCCTAAGCCTAAGCCTAAGCCTAAGCCTAAGCCTACGCCTAAGCAACTGCGTCTACAACACTTATACTCCCTGAAACAAACTTGCGCGGGTGTCATGTGACGCAAAAAATGTGCCAACGATTGGCTGTGAGGTGAAAACAAAGTGGGCGCGGGTGTCATGTGACGCTAAAATGTACCTGGGAGAGGCTGTGAAGTGAAGTTGAAGAGAAGAGAAGGCACTCCTGAAGGCTGAGGCGCTGTCCTGAGGGTGGAAGGAGCTGTCGCGTTGTACTGGCACAGGCAGAAACTGACACTGATGTAGGAGATAGGAGGCAGAGGAGGCAGATGTGACAGAGAGCCATTCAGAGCTGCCCACAATACTGGGCCCACCCCAAGGCCATTACATGCCCTTTCTTGCCTCCTCCTCTCCCCTCCAACTTTCACGCCCATCCCTCCCTCCCTCCCACCCTCCTCTCTAATGGCGCCTCCCCCCACTGCCTCCTTGACTGTCACACACAGCTATAAATCTTCCCCTTCGGCTCAGCAGGCGTTGTGTGTCATGCGTCGCATTAATTCTCCCCCATTTGACCTCTCAACCAAACCTAAACATGGCATGAGAGGCCTAACCAAGTTGTGGGTGTCATAGGTTGCCGTCATATGACACCCAATTACTAGCACCTCTTACGGAGGTTTTCGGTGTCATATGTCATGGCGGCTGTCCGGTTGGGTCAACACCTGGGTGTCATAAGTCCGGGTGTCAAGCGTCGTTTTTAGGGTGTCATGTGTCGTTTCATTTTATGTGTCAGGTAGCAAAATCGACATATAACAACACGATTTTCGGTGTCATAAGACGACGACCCATGACACATTACGCAATTTTGGCACTGACCGGATTATGTCATATGTCGCATATATGGGTGTCATATGACGGGGTGCCCTTCTGCACATATATAAGACCCATCTTAGAATATGCTTCCCCATCCTGGAACTCACTGTCTCGCGCTGACTCAAACCGCCTGGAACAGGTCCAGAGACAGTTTTCCCGCTTCATTTTCCGCAAATGTCACCTACAAAATATGGGCCTAGGATATGAATTCCGTTGCTCACAGCTAGGCCTTGCATCCCTGGAACAACATCGCACTGCTGCCGATTTAACTTTTCTCTATAATGTGTTCCATTCAAAACAGTTCTGTCCTGACATTGCTCAATTCAAAAAGTCCGCCCGCCCTCTCAAGCACAGCTTCCGCATTCTCGTTGACCCAAGGGCCCCGAACCTAGTGGTGCAGAGCTGGCCCCACAGGGTGGCCAGCCTGTGGAACCGGATTCCGGAGCTGGCAATCCTGGGCTCCCCGGAGGCCTTTGCCAAGGCCGTGCAGCACCTATTTTGAGCCCTGGCCACTGCCCTTTTCTGTTCATTTTTACTTTCATTTGCATGCTGTGATAGCCTCTGCTGTTTTCCCCAACTTGCTTGGAAGAAAAACCAACAACAACAAAAGTATAAATATTTATCTATTTTAAGTGGAGTTTTTTCATTGTTTTGTTGCAAACTTAATGATTCCTCAACGATTTGCTTGCTTCCAGTTTTTATCAAAAGCTGCAATCATTGCATTAGGTTTTTTCACTCAACATGACTCTTCCTTGTAATCCAGTAGACTGGATAGCACCAACAGTCTGGCCACATCGAGTTAATGCGGCGACAATGTCCTCTGCAGATGAAACCACGCCTGCAAACTTACCCTGCCTATTTTGTATTTTGAGGACCTAACCGGTACCATGGACAGGCCAAAAGAAAGCTCTTTTCTCCCAAAATCGACTGCCCCGTGTGTAAAGCCAAAGAAATCTCACTGCTACTAACGGAATTTGCTGTGTCACACGATTTTGTTTGAGATTCAAAACATTGTAACAGCGCTCAAAAACAAAATATTAATGCCCAACAAGCAGATTCGATTAGTAAAAAAGAAATTTCTTTGGCTATACGCTCGGGGCTGTCGATTTTTGAGAGAAGAGAGCTTATTGTCTGCTTGCCGATTGTACCAGATTTTTATTTGATAGACTAGGCTGGAATGAATAACGGGCACACTTGCCGTCCGCATTTTCCGCCTGTTGTCGTGAAGAAGAAGGCATCAGCAGCACATAGAGCGACGAAAACCAAAAAATAGGATATGATCATACTCTTAAGGTTTACAACGAGGGCTAAGAATAATGAAAGCTCAATGCACGATCCTGCTTTTAACGTAAAATAGAAATGCTAATTTCTGGATAAAGAAAACTGCGTTTGCTTTAGAAGACCAGTTTTAAAAAATTTTGCTAGGGTCCATGTCGATTCGTGAACAATAACAATATAATGAATAATAATGAACAATTATTTACAAATTACAATTTCCAAATCATGAACAATTAACATATTTCATGATCAATGTGGGGTAAGTAATAAAGGCCCAGGTAGTAAACAGGTGAAAAGTGGAAAAAAATGGATTTTTTTTTTGAAAAAAAATTTTGGTAGGGCCAATGCAAGTTGATGGAATTTTGAAAAATCGGCACTAGGGCCAATGGTAGGTGAATGAAAAGATAGGTGGTTTTCACCTACCCAACATTCAGGACAAGATTGACCACAAAAGGGACCAAAATGGCCACAAACTTCCCACTAGTCATTGAGGGTCCAGGTGAAATGCAAGGTGAAAAGTATGGATAGCAAAACTTTCTGAACTTTAACCTTCTCTAACCCTCATATAATTGTTTATACACCATTCCAGCAATAGTTAAGAGTACACCAGTGCCCACAGTAAGAAATTACAGGAATTTTTCTATGCCACGGAAAAAGAAGAAAATTTTAGTTGGGTAGGTGAAAAAGTGGGATGCAGGGCCAATGTAAGACCAATGATATCCCAAGAATTCCACTTACCCCGCACTGTTCATGATTTTGAGTTAAAAATGAAATCTTATGCGCTCTCAGTGGTAATAGGGAAAAATATAGATTGAATCTGAACCTCTAAATTTGGAATCGTAGAAATTGGTGCATTATTGGATGAGCAATGATGATTTTAGTGAATATAAACAATTATCAATTGTTCACGATTTCAAAATATCTTTCAGAAAATATTTATGAAATCATGAACATTTTCCCAAAAAATTGCATTTTTTGCATTATATTATATTTAATTTTTTTTTGCATTATAATATATTTAAACAAGTATATGGCGCAGAGCGCAATAGGTGACCGCGGAGCTTCGCAGCCCACAACTTCCTTAGCAGCAAAAGTAATGTTTCAAATGATCCGGGGCCAGTTCCACCCATTAAGATCTTTCTAAAATGTCATTACCTTTCAGCAAAAAAAAAGTTTGTCCAAATCTATTGAGAATTCGCCATTTCTCAAATTACCCTACTTTTAACCCTTTCTACCCAAAAAAGTAATGTTTCAAGTGTTCAAATTCCGGGTCTACCCCTCCAGATCTTTCTAAAATGTCATTACCTTTCAGCAAAAAAAAAGTTTGTCCAAATCCGTTGAGAATTCGCCATTTTTCAACATACCCTATTTTCAAACCTTTCTACCCAAAAAAGTAATGTTTCAAAGGCTCCGGGACCAGTTCCACCCATTCAGATCTTTCTAAAATGTCTTTACCTTTCAGCAAAAAAAAAGTTTGTCCAAATCCGTTGAGAATTCGCCATTTCTCAACATACCCTATTTTTCAACCTTTCTACCCAAAAAAGTAATGTTTCAAGTGTTCAAATTCCGGGTCTACCCCTCCAGATCTTTCTAAAATGTCATTACCTTTCAGCAAAAAAAAAGTTTGTCCAAATCCGTTGAGAATTCGCCCGTTCCCAGCATTTCCAGATATACATACACATATATATATATATGAGGACAAAAGTTCAGTAACCTCTATAGACCGCGGAGCGGCCCTTCGGGCCGCTCCGCGGTCAAAAATATGAGATTTGTTGGTTCCTAGTGATACTTTGAAGCATAAAACTAATATTTTGGTCAAAATTTTGGTCATTTGTCAATTTTCAAATCTTGTTGGGGGCAGTACTAAGGGCTCACCCGGATTTGACCTGTAGGGCTATGTATATCCCGGAAACCTGATGTTTCAATACCCAAAAGGTGAGTTAGGGGCTATTATTGGGAAATGGGCTCTAATTTAGGGCCCCAGTAGGTAAATTTTGACGCTGAATACAAATCTGGCCATAAAATTGAAAAGTTGGCTGGTGGATTTTGCATTTTAGCCATGTTCATAATAATTTGCTCTATTTTGGGCCCCAGTAGGATAATATTGACGCTGAATACAAATCTGGCCATTAAATTGATTTTTTTAGAAATTTTACAAAAATCAAGTAGCCTGATGGCCTGATGTTTCAAAAACCGAAATTGAATTTTGGACGTTTCGTTTGGACGAAATCGAATTTTGGACCCTCGTAATTCACTCTGATTTTTGGAACTGCTGCTTGATTTTTCAAAAACCAAAATGAAATTTTCTACCTTTCTTGCTGATTTTAATAGGCTTTGCCTTAGGCTTAGCATTAAGCTTGGTCTTAGCCTTAGCCTTACACTTACATGCCTCAAATGCCTTGAAATTATGTTTCAACATAAGGAAGATGCTTAGTTCATGATTTATTTTGAGACTCGAAATTGCAAATATTGTTCACGATTTTGACCTGAACATAGGGAAGTTGATTAGTTCTTGATTTCGGGTCCAAGTCGTGAACAATATTGCCCATTCTTGAGTCTCAAAATCATGAACTAAGCATCTTCCCTATGTTAAGACATCATTTTGAGGCTTTATGAGGCATAAAAGAAAAAATTTAAAAAAATATTCATGATTTCGTGCCAAAATCGTGAACAATATTTCGAATACTTGAGTCTCAAAACCATGAATAAAGCACCCCCTCTATGTTAAAACATCATACAAACCATTTTAGAAATAAAACAAATCTTTAAAAATTGTGATTTCGTGTCAAAATCGTGAACAATATTTCGAATTATTCTGTCTCAAAACCCTGAACTAAGCATTTTATGCCTGTCCTAGGGCGCGACAGCGCCCTAGTTATGAATGGGTGATCGAGTTTTTGCATGGTTTCCTATGATCGAATTGATTGAAGGAGTGCATGGTTGAACCCTAGGACATATATATATCAATCGAAAGCCCACAGGCTGCTCCTGATGGAGAAATTAATGAAATTTTGAATTAGGCCTTTGAATTTTAATAATTTACTAAAATATGCGAACAATTGGGAAAAATAGGGACATCTCAAATTTTGAAAGGATGGTATTTAAGAACAGAAGGGAAACTCAAAAATCTAAGAATTACATGTTGTAGCTAATTTTCTGGCTAATCTGGAGATATATTTGGTGGCATAAGTTTTCTGGCAAAATTTCTCAATCAATTCACGTTTGTGAGACCGATTTTGCTCGATTTTGTCATCTACCCATTTCATGAATGTGTCAATTCAGTGAAACTGCGCAGTTTTTTCTAAACTGATGGTCAGGTTAGCATACATGCAATAGGTTTGTTGAGCAAGCTTCATGTGGAATTGAAGACTAAATTGCTACAGCATGAGCTGCTTATGAATTGTCAATCATCAAAAAGAACTAGACAAGGTGTGACAAAATCGTAAAAAATTTTGATTTAAATTATAAACCATTTTGAGTCAAAATTTTAAAAGGTTCATCTACGAAATCCACTGAGCATTCATAAGCAGGCGGCAATTTTGGCACAAAGAGGACAAAAATTAGTGAATGATAAAATAGAAAATACAACTAGTGAAATAAAAAAAATTGTTAAATCGAAAATTTTTTTCTGAATTTTTGGTCTCAATGAAATTATAAGTTTACTAAATGAGGTGTAACAAAATAAAACAAACAAAATTAAAGTTAAAAAAATATTGTTGACACAAATTGGGCTGGCGCGAGGGAGCGAAGCGAACCGTCAGCGCCCAGCCCCTCTTTTCGACCCAGGTGTACGTTTTAGGGGTTATTGCTAGATCTCAATTTTGATAAGGCTGCTGCTCGTCGCAGAAAGCTCCAATCGTGTTAATTTTTTCTGCAATGGAAAGAGCAACATCGAATTGACTATAGTTTATCTTTTGACTTTTGCATGAAACGGTTTATTGGCCTGGCGCGAGGGAGCAAAGCGACCGTCAGCGCCCAGGCCCTCTTTTCGACCCAGGTGTATGTTTTGAGGGTTAATGCTAGATCTTGAAATTGATAAGGGTTTTTCTCATGACATACGAATTCAATCGCTCTGATTCTTTTTTCATTGGAAAGAGCATCCTCGAATTAGTCTGTACTCGCGAGAAACTGCCATAAAGTTTACAATTTGGTGTAGAAAAATGCAAAACAAAGTGCCGTCCGAACTCCTTCCCTGCTGCTGCCCTGCTGCTGCCCTGCTGCCCTGCTGCTGCCCTGCTGCTGCTTCGCATCTGCTAATGAACAAGAGTAGGTATTCAATTTATCCCCCCACCCCCCTATCCGGTCCTTGGGCTTCAGGTATTCGTTTAAAACTCATAGCCCTTCAATTGACCAGTTTAGCATAGGTACCAGTGGTGTAGTGGTGTAAGCGGACCGGTGGCTGGTTGAAACTGGCAGGTTCGAATCCTTCTCATGAATAAAGTTTATTTTTTGTATATTTGAAGTTGAGGAAAATAACTGGTACCATCGGCAAGCCAAAAGTAAAGATATTTTCTCCTGAAAACCGATTCCCTCGAGTTAATTTTTTTTTGCATGATTATTCACTTTCCAAACTTTCGTTTTTTTTAGCTAAATGGTGTCTTATTCGTTTATGCAAAAAAAAAAACAACAATTAGAAGAAAAAAATTGAAACAAGTCTTTTGTATGTTTAAAGTTGAGGAAATAAATGGTACCATCGGCAAGCCGAAAGTAAGCTCTTTTCTCCCAAAAAAAACAAATGCCCCGAGTGTAAAGTCAAGGAAATTTCCCTACTACGAGTGGAATCTGCTGTGTCACCTGTATTTTGTTTGAGCGCACATGAAAAGAGCTCTTGAACTGCGCGCGAAAACAAAATGCAGATGCCCCACAAGCAGATTCCACTCGTAGTAGGGAAATTTCCTTGACTTTACACTCGGGGCATTTGTTTTTTTTTGGGAGAAAAGAGCTTACTTTCGGCTTGCCGATGGTACCATTTATTTTACCATGAAAAATGCAAAAGTCCGAACTCCTTCTCCTTCTTCTCCTGCGCATCTATTCAATGGACGGTAGTAGGTATTCATTTCTCCCCCCTGCCCCCGGGTCACTGGGCTTCATCATGTATTTATTTATTTATAAATCTGAAGTTAAGCAAAGGAGATATATGCAGCAGTGGTGTAGTGGGGTACGCGATTGGACAGCTGAATGAACCTGGCAGGTTCAAATCCTTCCCAGGCATACTTTTTTTATTTTTGTCTGTTTAAAGTTGAGATAACAACTGGTACCATCGGAAGGCTAAAGTAAAGCTCTTTTCTCCCAAAAATCGATTCTCCAGATTAGAAGCTAAGAAAATTTCTCAAATATGTTTAAGTTTACCAGTAGATTTGCATTGTAATTTCCGATTTTCTTTCAAAATCGAATTTTGATCAAAATTTTTTTGCTATATTTTAAAAAAGTTTTTTTGTTTATTATTTATTTATTTATCTAATAATAAAATATTAGCTAAATGTATAACCAACATTATAAAATTTGTATTTATATATTTTCTACTATATTAAAAGTGGAAGAAATATCTGGTACCATTGGCAGGCCAAATGTGGGCCTCTTTTCGCCAAAATTTGCAATTGACTCGAGTAAAAAGTAAAGGAAATACATTTTATACTAGTGGAATCTGCTGCGTCATCTGCATTTTGTTTTTGGGCGCGCATGAAAAGAGACAATGATCTGCGCGCCAAAAACAAAATGCAACTGTCCAAGCAGCAGATTCCACTAGAGTAAAATGTATTTCCTTTACTTTTTACTCGAGTCAATTGCAAATTTTGGCGAAAAGAGGCCCACATTTGGCCTGCCAATGGTACCAGATATATTTTTATTTTATGCTTCAGGAACCAACAAATCTAGGAAACCAATACTACGAACCCAAAAATCTCATATTTTAAACATATTTTAATGCAAAAAATTGTTCGCATTACTATTTCTAAGTCGTGAACAATTTCCCAAATTTTTGACTGAAATTCAAAAAAGACAGATTCAATCTTTATTTTTCCCTGATAGCAGTTAGAGCGCATAAGGGTTCATATTTAGCTCATGAAATATGTTAATTGTTCACGATTTGGAAATTGTAATAAATGTAAATAATTGTTTATTATTGTTCTTTATTGTTATTGTTCACGAATCGACAGTTACGGCTTTCGCCAATACTTCCAACTTCTAGAGTTCGCGAAAAATAACCTATCAACTTTCAGGAGATACCGAATAATGAACATCAGCATGAAAAACTATTCACCAGGGGGCAAAAATCATATAAAATTGAACAAGAAGAGGGCGAAGTGCAGGGCAATCATTAGCCAATTCTAATAAGTGGACCCGTTTTCCTTGCTATATATCAATAGAGAATGTGCTTTCACCGCATAGGTGCATGGCCTGAAATGTTTACAATGACAACCTACTGCATAAATGTCCGTAACCCTAATTGAACATCTCAAAAAGGCTCACTAAATGCATCTGTAAATTCACCCTATGTTTGAAAAATTTAATGTTTTTGCATGGTTTTTTGTGAAGAATGTGTCTAGTTGAGCTGTTCAATTGACCAAAACATCGTACCTACAATGATAACGCACAATTCTTCTAGCCAAACAATGTGTCAGTTTACCTCCCTATACTTCCATTGTGTCGAAGCTCCAATCTAACTTTGCAGCAGACAAAAATTATTTTCCGTACTAATTAGCTATAGACCAATGGACTGGCTCAGCAACTACTCTTTAACGCTTGATATTCTGTCGAGATAAAAATGCTGAATGTTTCTGGCAATGTGGTCCATATTGAGTTTTCCATTATAGAGGCATTTGTGGGCTGCCCGAAGCAGGGTAAAGTGGGAAGGTGAGGGAGATGCGTGTGTTTGCAGAATGGAAGGGGAATCAATGAGGGCAGCAGGTGCTGCCACGGCCTACAACGCTTAGTGGCTTTCCAGGGCCTTTCCACGGCGTCAACGCCCGATGCCCTCTAATCCAAACCTCACCCACCATGCTCCGACTCAGAGCTGCTGGCAAACGCAATCTCAGGCAACTTCCCCCATTCCGCACTTTCTTCCTTTTCCTGGGTATTCGGCGGTTTTTAGGTATTTTGCCGTCTTCTCACTGCTGCTCACCTTTTTTCTCCTACTGAACAATGAGGAGAAAGAGGGAAAAGCTCCTCCAGCTCTCCTTTCCTCCATCACCGCATCTGCTCCTAAGTTGTCCAAACTCTCTCCACGGGCGGCTAATGACTGTGAAATTGAAGAGAGGCGAGCGACTTGCTGCTAAACGGCAATGTGCAGCGCCGAGAGGAGAAAAGGGGTGTGGAGGAGAAGAGAGAGGAGAAGGAGGGCGGAGAGAGTGGGCTGAAAGACTGGGAGGACAGGGCGGCGGTGGAGAGGGAGAAGGGGAGGGTGGGGCCCGGGGAGCAGGGCCAGGCACATCGGCTGCCCGCGGACGACGAGACGAAGAAGGCTGTGCAGGACCTCTTGCGCCAGCACGGCTTCAATGCCCTGCTCTCACAGCACATTGCCCTGGACCGCGCTGTGAAAGACATTCGGTTGCCTTTTAGACATCTTTCCTTAGAGCTGAGTTGGCCCAAATTCCACTTTTAGACATCCTCAGTGCCAGCAGAAGAAGTACCCGGCCAAGCTACCCACCGTTTCTGTCATTATGCCTTTCCACAATGAGCACGTCTTGCGCCATCTAATCTAATCGCCTGAGAATTATTTCCTGCACTTTTCAGCTGCACACTCTACTTCGCTCTTGCCGCTCAGTGATCAATCGCAGTCCAGCAGAGCTGCTGAGTGAGGTTAGTTAAAATAGCAGGAAATAGAATGAGGCTGGAATGGGTGGCAGGTAATAGTGGTGGATGATCTGAGTACGCATGTAGAGCTGAGGCAGGAGCTGGAGCGACGTTTGGATCAGGAGTTCGCTGGTCGAGTGAAGCTGGTCAGGGCCCAGAAACGCGAAGGACTTATCCGGTCAGTTGGGAGCTCGTTGCAGTGTTGGCAGAAGTGAAAGTATTTGAAGAGCCCGTTTGCTGGGGATCAAAGCGGCAAGAGGCGAGGTGGTGGTTGTACTGGACAGCCATTCGGAGGTCAACTACAACTGGCTTCCACCACTCATCGCTCCTATCGCCGCCAATCGGCGTACCATCGTCTGCCCCTTTGTTGACGTCATTGATATGGACACATTCGAGTACAAGGCACAGGATGAAGGTTCTTCTATCCTCCTATTCATCCTTCCTTTTTAGGAGAACTCATCCGATTGAGGGGCTCGTGGCGCTTTCGACTGGGAGATGTACTACAAGCGTCTACCTCTGCTCAAAGTTAATACCAGCTCTCCGAAGCGGGGTCAGAGGGAGA
>JASANA010001441.1:0-20033 GCA_030248095.1 Ptycholaimellus sp. GST1_10 | reverse complement strand
GATGAGTTTGCGTGGCCCCCAGATGGTGAAGACCTGTTGTCGAGGGTGTCGCTCTGTGACCTTGGCTCGTTGCCACTGTTGGCTGATGCCAGGTTGGGAGTGTGTCCTGATCGCCAGTGATCCTCTTCGCTGGCACTTAAATACAGTCAAGTTGCAGCAGCATTTGGAGTGAGGTGCGTGGGTGAAGGTAGCACCAACAATTGGTGAGGTGCTCTGTGGGCGAGTTTGGGGTGCAGGCAGCATCGATAGGTCGTGGTATTGTCTGGACAGGCACGGGTACTGTCATCCTGCTGGCGGGCCGAGGAGATAGTTGTCCACGCGGTGTGGTGGGCGAGTGGGGGTCTCGGAGATCTGCATGACCTCGTTGTTGGGGTACACGACACCCTGGCGGGCATGCCGGTCACCCTGCTCTTGTGCTCGGGGAGTGCCAACATGTGAGGATCTAATCCGGCTTCTGGCGCTTGCTGATTCTGTTCCATTTCTCAGCCGCAGCTGAATGTGGCCATGTGATGGTGTCCCGGGCTGTTCTCTCCGCTGGTCAGGCAGGGCCCAGGGATGGTGGTCTTTCTGAGCGTCTCCCTGCTCCTGGTTGGAATCCTGCTACTCCCCCACGGTGCGGGTAGGATAGGGCCATGCCCGTGGATTCCGCGCATAGGAAATCAGCCATGACTTCCTCAAGATGGGTGTGTGGGGTTGTGGAGCTGTTGGAATGAAGACATTGTGAGCGAATCCCACCACCTAGCTTTGGAAAAGATGAGGGGGTCTTTGTTGGCTGACAGCTCTGTGGTGGTCTGCCAATATGCTTAAACGTCCCCCTGGTGAGACCAGGGGCACGATTCATTCCGGGCACCCATGTCCTCCAAAATGGGTCTTGCGTGCGGCCCCTTGGGGCTCAAGCCTCGCGGTTCTGTCGCAGCTTGCTGGGAACTTTGATAAAGTTCCTCCCCGGGTAATTTAAGTGTTGAGCGCATTTCTCCAAGGAGTTGATGTCCTACCAGCCCTTCCTACCTGCTTCGGGCCAATGATTGCCATTTACTTCTCCCGCGGTTGCCTGTTTTTGGGCTATCAGGTTGTCAAATGTTCCTGGACATAGAAGATCCATGAGGGTCTGAGTTCTTATGGCCTCTCCTTTGTAGGGCGGAGGCATGGGAGCCGCTCTTGGGCATGTCAGGGCTCTTTGGTAGGAGGGCAGACCAGGCATCTGTTGAGGCAGTTGACGAAGGACATTGGCCATTGAGTCATCTGGTTCTGTGACTAAGAAGGGGGAGTTGTATTGTTGAAAGGACCATCTTAGATTGTCCGGCACCCTTGGTTGGACTGGGGGGCACTGAGGAAGAGAAGAAGCCCCTCTCGGTGGGGACGGGTAAGCCGGGTGTGAGATGATGGTCCTGGGTGGGTGGTTGGGTGTGGCAAGCTGCGGAGGCGGGTGTACAAGGATGAGGTTTCCAGGTCCTTGTGGGCGTAGTGGGATTCCTGGGTTAGGTAGCACTTGACCCTGGGTCCCTCTGATGCTCTCATTGTAGTTTGGAGGTACTTGTGGAAAGGTGAGCACTCTGACGGGCACTGCACTGTAGGCTGAGGTTGGTAGTCCCATCGTTGGCTCTGTTTCTGCCTCTACTGCTCTGGAGTCCACCGTAGACCAGTAACCCATCAACAGCGGGTTCCCTGTCATGTACATGGCTCCAAGCGTCTGAGGGTGGAGCCATGGCTGTCATAGGTTCATTGTCGGTGCTCCTAGAAGCTGGACTTGGGGAAGTCCTTGTTGAGGGTTTGGATTCTGTGGTAGATTTGTGGGGAGAAGCGATTGCGGGTGCGGAATGAGGGGAACAGTCAGGATCGGGTATGACAGTCATGATGGCGAGTACTGTCCATTCTCCCCCGGCCACCGGTTTGCCGGAAGAATGAATCCTGTGATCCCGTTGGCTGCCGCCATCTCCTCGGCGGTTGCTTGTAATTGACGTTGAGTGAACAGCAATCCTTGATAGTGCAGCTGGAGTTCTGGACGTCGCAGGTTGTCTGCGGAGAGGTTGTCAAGTTGGGCTTCCATTTGGGCAACGGCTTGCGACGCATGACTCCAATTAATGCATGCCTGACGCATGGGTGCTGGTGGGTTGGGCCATGGTTGATCGTTGGCCCGGTTATCCATCAGCAAGCCTTCCATTGGAGCAATGGGAGTCCCATTGCTGTGATTGGAGTTTGTGTCCATGCGGAAGGGGTCGTTTGCCTCAGATCGGATCACGACGACTTCAGATGGAGGACAGTTTTTGTGATAACCCAATCGAGCACAGGCATCCTTGTAGAGAACGTCGCAGATTGCCAAGAATTGTCTCTTGCAATCGTTGTTCTCCTCGTTGCTGAGCAGGATGTCTAGGTTGGTTGAGTGGAAGACTCCTTGTGCAACGAGCTGCTCCACGGTGGAGCACAGCACCGCGTGGTTCCTGGGGGCACAATCCGGGCACTGATAGGAGGCGGGGCTCCTATCTAGCAGATGGTGACAGAGCGTCATGACTTGTGCCGCATCCCTCGCTCCAAAGAGTAGGCCCAGGTCTTCTTGCGCACAAGTGGGGCACTGATCTCTTCCACATCGATCACAGGCCAGTCGGTCAATGGGGTTGAAGATTTCTGGCATTGGTAACACTGGGAGACCGAGTTGGGCGGCAGAGCGGGCATTTGGTTTTGGTGATGTTTGCGACTGTGGCTTGTCCGAAGTCATCTCCAGTCACTGAGCACTTTCAGCTACAACAGGCTCATGTCTTAGTTTGTGTCACCAGCTTGTGGGAGTGTCGCGAAGCACAAGCCCTCCACACTGGGTGGTCCAGTGGGGACTGGTGACCTCGACCGCGCAATTCCCAGTCAGGCTGTCCTGATTGTGGTGTCATGCACGGCTGCTGTTTTCTTCCTGCATTTCCGCGTCGCTTGTCAACTAGTGTTCTATACAGATTTGATGTCCTTCGGCGAAGTGGGTAGGTGTAGGAAGAGAGTTGCTTTTCCAGCAGATTATGGAGAAAGGAAAACAGAGAAGGAGGAGAGGGCGATGACAGGTAAGCCATGGAGGCTGGGCACAAGGGAAGGGAAGGAGTAGACGGAAATGGGGGATCCAGGCCGTCATCTCCAGTCTTGGGTTGGCGATGGTGTTTGTGCCCCCTCTGATGGCTCGGACTGTCAGGTGGCCTCTTCGGGTCTCCAAGAAAAAACGTAGCAATGGTAGTGCTTGGGCAGGACAAACTGTTTGATGACCAAGTCCGTTGGATGCTCCCAGTGCACTTGTTGGAGGATGTGCACCATCCGGTCGAGAGGGACTTGTTGGTTCATTTCCAACGTGAAGGGGAACTTCACCGTTGCCATCGTCCGCAGGATCCTCACCAACCGGGCTCCGCCAATGTCCTGACGTGGGGAACTCAACTCGTTGATCCATGCAAGTCCCTGTCCAAAGGGGCCTACGTGCTCAAGCTGCAGCACCTTGAGGTTTGGGGGCAGGAGTCTTCCTCGGGGCATGGGAAATCCGTTGTCCAGTGGGAGGCTCTCTGGAATGAAGAGTGTCCGGAAGGTGTGGGAGTCTGTCTTGAAGTGGGTGACGGAGGTGAGCTGTGGGAACAGGACAGAATAGTCCTCTTCCATCTCTCTCTCCCAAGCGCCATCGTAGAGCACTAAGGACTTCAAGTTGGGTAAGCTACAAAGCAGCCTCTCCATCCTTGGGAATTCAGCTTGGAAGCTGCAGTGTAGGCTGAGCTTAGACACCATGGAAGGGAGTTCCGGTAGTGTTTTGTAGAGTCGAACTGTTGTCACGGATGGCGCCAGAGCAGGCAATTCCTGGTGCGTGTCGCCCAGTTCCAGGAGCCGGAGTTTCTTGAGTGGGCAGTGTCCAGAGACTGGGGCGACACCAGCAAAGTCATCTATTCGAAGTATCTCAAGCCCTGGCGGGAGCAGGTCCCAGAGAGAGGGCTCTGCAGGGTCTGGTAGTTGCACCCAGGGGAGTTCAACAGAGACCAGGTTCGGCACCAGCTCTCTCAAGTTCAGGGTCCTGATCTTGTCTGTCTTCACAAATGCCAGGTGTTGGAGTTGAGGGAGTGGGGTGTTCCAGTCGACCTGGAGGAATGAGTTCCGGTCACTTCCAACTCGGAGCCAGAGTCTGTGGAGTCATGGCAGTTGCTGGAAATGGAGCCACTGTTCGGATGAGGGGTCCGTCCCTTGTCCTTCATGGAGATGTAGTTCTTCCAAATTGGGTGTGACGTATTCCAGGGTAACTTCCGACAGCTCCCAGCAGTGGATGACCCTGAGATGGGTCTTCGGAAGTTTTCCCAGTGATCCTTGGAAGTACGAGAGGCGGGTTATGGTGTCTGGCAGGGCATTCCATATCTTAGGCTTCATTGTCCGAATCCTGAGCTCTTCCAGAGCTTCGGCTGCATTGAGGAAGGGTAGAAGATGCCAAAAGAAGTTCTTAAGGCCATTCAATCAATCAGTGGCATCAAGGATTCGCAGAGTCTTCATCAGATAGGGTAGCTGGAACACTTCCTTCCTGGTGGTGACTTGGAAGCAAACGAATGGAAGACAGTGTCTTTGCGCTCTCGTGTCTTCCCAGTTTTGTGCCTCCCGATTGGAGGTTCGTGGCCCTACTACTCTCTGTAGATCCAGCGTTCCCATGAATAGATGATGGGGGACGTGAAGGCCGCACGGGGATCCGCCGGAGAGACTGCGGAGGACGCTTGGGCCGATCGGGTCTATGTTCAGAACTCTCCACAAACGGGTCCAAGTGTCCTTTCCCTGGTCTTCTCCTTTTGCCTCCTTGGAGTTGTCCCTTGCCTCCACCTGTTTGGCTATCGGTACCATCTCATTCCCGCGTCCTCCCTTAGCCGCTTGTTTCCTGAGGTCATAGTTGAAGCGCAGGTTGGGAAGGCGGACATGGTCTTGTGAGTGGGCGGTGACAGGTGGCGGGAGCAGAGCTTGCATTGCCAGTGGCGGAGTGAGTGGCCTCTCGGCGCAGCGTTCCTCTTGTCCTGGTGGGTGCCAGAAGGTCCTCGAGAGCATGTTGCTGGATGAGGATGTGGCTGGTGCAGCGTGGCCGTCGATGGCAGTGGTGCTGAATGGTTCTGGTTGGACTATAGCTAGCTTAAGTAGGAAGACTGAGTCCGAGTGTGTGGTAAGTCAAGTTGATGGGGGGGCCTTGGGTGGGGAAATGGTTGAGGCTGGAGGAAGATCTGTCTATGCTGGGTACCTCTGATCCTCCCCCCGCATCGGGGGCGGGGCCATTGGTGATGGAGGGTGGTGGTGGGGGAAGCATTTCCAAGCTCCTGTGTGTGAGGGGCCAAAGCCGGCTTGGCAGAGGCCTGTCCCTCTGGAGTGCTGGCGGAAAAACTTCGGTTTCATTTATCACCATTAGGAGCTCCCTGTGCGTGCTCAGCCAGAGCGTGTGGAAGAAGGGAATGTAAAGCTGTTGGAAAGGGCCATTAGGTGGAGAAAGAGGGATTGTTAACGATCCTGGCTCTGAGGCGGTGGGGCAATTAGAGCTGACAAATGAGCGTCAGTGTTTGTGGAGGCCGCTTTTGCGAGGGGCGCAAAGGCGGGGGGTGGTGGCAGGGCGGAGTCATCCGTCATCCGCACTTGCTGTTCCTTGGAAGCCGCTTTTTCTGGAGGGGGCACAGGGAGTAGGGTGTGGTTGTAAGGAGGGTTATTAATCTCCTGTTGTTTGCACTCTCTGGGGGCCACTTTTTCAGAGCTTGTGTCAAAAACGTAGGCCCGCGGAGGGGAGAGTGGAGGGGGGGGGGGGCAATTAGTCCACCCTCTCTTCTTGCTGCCCTTCTTGAGAAGACTGGGGGAGCAGGTTCCTGCTGGCTGGGGCAGGTGGTGTTTTGCAGGGGAGTGTGTGACGCGCTGAAGGGTGGAGTGTACAGCGAAGGGGGTGCAGGTTGAGGGGGCTGTTTTGGCTGGGTGTCGAATAGCAGGCGGAGGGGCTTGTGTAGGCGGGAAATTGGCGCAGGGATTTTTAGCCAAGTTTGCTATCTGAAGTCTGATGTTCTGCACTTTACAAACTATCAAAACAGTCACAATATGCAGCACCCCATGGGTTTTTGATGATTCCTGATTCTTGAAGCAGTCATTGTCGGTTTTTGTAGCAGACGCCTAGTAGTCCGCTTGTCCAATCATCCACTTGTTTGACTGCGAAGCGGACTCATAGTAGTCTGCACTCATCAAACTCAGCCACCAGTTTGGCTGCTAAGCGGACTCATAGTAGTCCGCACTTGACAAAATCAGCCGCCTAGTCGGCTGCAAAGCGGACTCGTAGTAGTCCACGCTTGTTGAAATCAGCCACCAGCTTGGCTGCGAAGCGGACCCGTAGTAGTCCACACTTGACAAAATCAGCCGCCTGGTTGGCTGTGAAGCGGACTTGTAGTAGTCCGCACTCATCCAGTCAGCCGCCAGTTTGGCTGCAAGGCGGACTCCTTCTGGCCCGCACTGACAAGATCAGCCGCATAGTCGGCTGCAAAGCAGACTCTTGTAGTCTGCACTTGTCCAGTCAGCCGCCAGTTTGGCCGCAAGGCGGACTCCTTCTGGCCTGCACTGACAAAATCAGCCACCCACTTGGCTGCTAAGCAGACTTTCGTAGTCTGCGCTTGTTTAATCATCCACCTGGCGAAGTTCAATGGAGGCTGAGGGTTTTGTGTTCCGTACTCCTTCCCGCATCGATAACCAACCACCTGGTAGGCTGGGCGCTGTCATTGCCTCCTTGTAGGCATGTGCAGTTGCGAATTCTGTGCTCGTCAGCTCAGAGTCCCGTAAGACAAATTTGCTCTCCTCTGCATCCTCCTCCCATCCGTCAATGGCGCAAGGTGGCAAAAGGCATACTAGGCCTTTGCAGAGTAACAAGGTGGGCCCTGTGCCTGAAGAGAGAAGGAACGAGGGTGTTTTGCCAGCACCCTCACGTGACAGCCGCTCCCATGTCGGCCGTCCCTGCTTGATTCCTGCTTCTCTCCCGATTCCTCAGCAATGCAGCAGAGTGTGGCAGGGCATGCCCTTGCAGTCTTCCTGCCTCCCCCCCATAAGTGTGACAGAGAAGAGTAGCAAGAGGCCAAGTAGATGTGGCCCGCTGGCTCCTAGTAGCTCTTAGGCAGGGCTTTCCACAGGCATCTGAATTCACAGTTCAATCCACAGTCGGAGTCCACAGAGGAAGGCTGCTGTGAAAGAAATGCAAAGGACGGATGCCGCGTCATTGGTCATCCTCAAGTCCGCAGTCGGAGTCCACAGAGGAAGGCTGCTAGAGATGAGGGGGTTGACCCTTGAGGCTTAGTCACGCTGTTTGCCAATTCCCACCCGCAGTTGGAGTCCACAGAGGGAGGCTGCTGAAGGGGAAGTGCAGGGACAGATTGAATCGATTGAGTTGCTGATGTTTGAAACTTTCTGTCTGCAGTCGGAGTCCACAGAGGAAGGCTGCTGGAACGAGAGTGCAGTGACATGCTGAACTCTTGGTGGCCGTAGGCCTGTGCCTGCCGATTCAGGCCGTCGTAGATGAGTGGCCAAAGGCCAGTGCCTGATGATTCAGGCCGTAGACGAAGTGGCCGTAGGCCTGTGCCTGCCGATTCACAGCCGATTGTTGAATCATCCACCTGGCGAAGTTCGACGGAGGCTGAGGGTTTTGTGTTCCGTACTCCTTCCCGCATCGATAACCAGCCACCTGGTAGGCTGGGCGCTGTCATTGCCTCCTTGTAGGTATGTGCGGTTGCGAATTCTGTGCTCGTCAGCTCAGAGTCCCGTAAGACAAATTTGCTCTCCTCTGCATCCTCCTCCCATCCGTCAATGGCGCGAGGTGGCAAAAGGCATACTAGGCCTTTGCAGAGTAACAAGGTGGGCCCTGTGCCTGAAGAGAGAAGGAACGAGGGTGCTTTGCCAGCACCCTCACGTGACAGCCACTCCCATGTCGGCCGTCCCTGCTTGATTCCTGCTTCTCTCCCAATTCCTCAGCAATGCGGCAGAGTGTGGCAGGGCATGCCCTTGCAGTCTTCCTGCCTCCCCCCCATAAGTGTGACAGAGAAGAGTAGCAAGAGGCCAAGTAGATGTGGCCCGCTGGCTCCTAGTAGCTCTTAGGCAGGGCTTTCCACAGGCATTGGCCTTGGCCACCCGCCGCTTCGGGCAAGGCGCCAGAGCTCCTCCGGCCTCCAGGCACGGGTGCTACGGCCCCTACGCTTTGCATGCTAGGCTACGCTCCGGGTCCTCCGCACCCATGCCCTCCGGCCTCCGGAGCTCTGACTGCCCTGCCCTCCGTGGCAGGCGGCCTTCGGCCGAGAAAAAAGACAAGAATGTTGGCACGGGTGAACCGTATATTTCCCCTTTCTGCACACCGGCCTCCGTGGATGCCACAACATGGTGGTTGCGGGTGGAGGATGAGGCAGGTCTCAAAATCATTGGCCAGGTCGGGTGGAGGGCTACTGGAGGCGGGTGTCGGCGGAGGAAGCTGCGGGAGGGCGAAAGCTCTTCCTCTCTGCGATGACAAGGCTGCTGAATGCTGATAATGCGATCTGACGATCTATTGTTGCAGCCCCCTACTTTTCTTTCTCTTTTTCACAGAGTACCACTAAGTTTACTGCTCTGTTGCAACCCGTATCACTCGGAGTAAAGTTCAATCAATCAAATATTTAACTTAAAAGTTATCAAATATGTACAAATATAAAACATGGAGACATTTCAAGCATACTACAAATAATGTACTACTGTTTATTTAATTTAAAATGATTTTGAACTGTTCACTATAGTACATGGAGAACCATTTTCCGTAACTTTAATGTTCCTTGATAAGCCATCAATCTGGAGTGTTGCAATCAAACCAAGTGACCTGAAGCCAATTGGAGCAACTTCTGCCAATGTTCTGCCACGGTAGTTGGTATCGAGTGAAATCGTAGATTGCATTGATGTCAGTGATCTCATAACAAAAACACATGCAATCATATATGATATACACATTGCTACAATGGATATGCTGATGATAAGTACAGTATACATAGCCATATTCAATATTTGATCCGAAAGAAATGTCCTAAGAACTATCAGATAAATTGCTATATTCCAAAATGGTAAAGAAAAGTTTTTGCACTTGTCCTTTGGAAAAAGAATGATTCGTTGCCACCAAGTCTTATCATTATTAGACATCATATTTTATCAATAATTGGTAATTTATGGTTTCTGATTTATATTTAGTTTGCAAAAGGCGGTGTCAAAATCATCATAATTGTATGTACATACAGGGTTATCTACCTAATAGGAATCGCTCACTTTGAACAGCTGTAAAATAGATTCTAGGTGGTATGGGTACAATTTTCCAGTGGGAGCATAAAAGTTCAACCTTTTCTAATAGTGAATGGTCCCTTCAAGTCGTGAGTTGTAATTTCTGCATGTCAACTTCTTCATTTTCCAACTTGCATATATTGCAAGTTGCAATATCTGCCAGTTGTGAGTTGAACTATCTGCGTCCCCTCATGAGATCCCACCCCCCCCCAAGAGGTTCCCCCATGAAAGTTCCCCCCATGAAAGTTTCCCCCTCATGAAAGCCCCCCAAGATTTTACCTATACTGTACTGATCAGATGGATGCTGGAGGTTGGATGATACCAGGATTGTCACTTGTCAGCAATCCGAGACCTATTGTAATGCCTCACAGTCACCCACTGCAGTAAACCCTTCAGACTCACTATACACTAGCGTGTCTGCTGCTACTGACTCCTACAGCACCCCTGAAGTGCTTCTGCTGTCAGTCCTGGCCTCTGGCACAGTGGCCCTGATGTAATGGATCTTAATGGTCAAGAGGATTGGAGATGGCACTGGCACACTGGTGAGCTGGGCAGACTCCACAACCCACAGATGATACAGGTTCACTGTGGAATGTGATGGTCTGCACAAGCTGAGAGACTGGCCAAGGTAGCTCCTTTATATAGACTGAGGCCTAATACTCTGGTCAATCTATGCTATGGGAGGGAACTGGATAGTGTGGGGCAAGGAAAGGGTAGGATAAGTGGCCCCTAATAGGGGCCCAGGGCAGATGAGTTGTGGAAAAATGGTGATTGTCTCAATCCAGAAGGGGATAGTGGAGGGCAGAGAAATGCTTAGCTAGTACCAAGCAAACGAAGGTGAGATAATAGGGTCCATCAGCTCTTGTTTGAGTACTAGATTTGCCAAGCTCACAGGCCCAAGTCCAACCAATATTCTTCATTCTCAACCCAGGCAGCCAAGGTGAGCAGCCAACCAACTTCAGCTGCCAACAAGGTATGCTAACTTGGCACTACAGCTCACCTGAGGTAGCAATGGTTGACATGAAAGACATGGATAGTGGATGTGGAGCATGGAATCACTGTTACTTAGATTGATGATGCTTCAAATATCAGATGGGGGGATAGTTGTAGGTGAGAAGGCAAAATGTTGAGGGGGCAATTGTGAGGAGGCTGGTTGGTATGTTGATGTAATTGGTTGAGATCAAGTTGAAGGGCAGGAGCACCGGCAAGGCCAGCGGCAGCACCATCGCATCCACCGCCTAGCACATGATCTGCTGAGTCAGATGCTGTGACTGTGATGCCCTGCCTGCCTTCTCTAGTCCATTCTTGATTCAGTTCCTTCTTTCCTTTGCTCGATAAATGGCAATCCTCTCGTACAACACCTCCCAGTAAGCATCCTGAGCCACGCATCTCACAGTGGTTTCTGGTGACAGTCAGTCTCTAGCAGACGCCCGGGCTGTTGAGCTGCTTGGTTTTCAGCTGTTGGCTGCAGTGAGCCTACTTTGGAGGCCCTGCAGCAGGCTGTGAGCAGGTAGGCACTGCAGTGAGAGTGTAGCGCCATTTGCTCAACAGGTCTACTAGTAGAGCTGGCTAGAATTGAACCCACATCCTCTGAAATCTCTCCAGTCGAGTCCTCATTCTGAAGGTCACATCTAGCTCTAAGAGTAGTGGAAGGGAATCAGAATCTAAAGCTACTCCCCCAGCTGGACCAGATAGGTCACTAAAAAGCAGGATATCAAGGTAGAAGTCATGGATGCGGACCAGTTCAATACTTTTCTTGAAAGGCTGCAGGTTTTGCGGCCTGCTGCTCAGCCAGCTAAGCCTCCAGGCAGCAATTTGCTGAGTGGACTCCCCCGGGCAGATCATAACACAAAAATTGACTTCACGTAGTGCAGGTTTTGGGCAGAAAAGTGCAAAAATGCTGTTCTCACGCAATTTAGGTTGTGGGCAGAATAGAACACAATGACTGCTATTCCGCAGTGCAGGTAGTGGGCAGACCAGAACACAAACGCTAACTTCACGTAGTACAGGTTTTGGGCAGAACAAAACTCTAATTCTGACGTCATGTAGTGCAGGTTGTGGGCAGAACAATACACTAAGGCGGCTCTCACGCAGTGCAGGTTATGGGCAGATCAGAACACAAAGATTGACTTCACGTAGTGCAGGTTGTGGGCAGAACAGAATACAAAGTCTGACCTCACGTAGTACAGGTTATGGGCAGAACAGAACACAATATCTGACTTCACGTAGTGCAGGTTTTGGGCAGAACAGTACACAAAGGCTGCTCTCACGCAGTGAAGGTTGTTTTCAGAATAGAACGCAACAATCGACTTCATACAGAGCAGGTTGTGGGTAGAAAAGAACACAAACACTGCTCTCACGCCTTGCAGGTTTTAGGCAGATTAGAAGACATGGACTGACTTCACGTAGTGCAGGTTGTGGGCAGAACAGTACACAAAGGCTGCTCTCACGAAGTGCAGGTTGTGGGCAGATAAGAACACAAAGACTGAATTCACGTATGTCAGGTTGTGGGCAGAACAGAACACAAAGTCTGCTCTCTCGCCGTACAGGTTGTGGGCAGAACAAAAACATAAGGACAACTACATTCAGGTTTAGACTCAGAAATTCTTTAGGAATCCTTTCAGGACTACTGTTTTAGCCTCACAAAAAGGCTGATGCTTTTCTGGGTTAATTTTCTTTACCATTTCCATTTAAATTACATGAATTTCACATTGCCCATCGGGTCGACATGTTGAGCAATTGGAATAGCAATAACAGCACCGCTTACGTTGGCTTTATTTCCTTGGAGTTCACTCATAGAATCCATACTAAATTGTGATCTACACTTATTTTTAAGTATACAGTGCTCGTAATTGAACAAATACATACACATAATCCAAAAAAAATAATGCGCATAACTATCAAACTAAAAACTTCTACCTAATTAAACTTATCCTTTCACAAACACTTTTTTTATTTTTCATGTTTAAGTTGCTAGGCTCATCTCCCCATCTTGTGTTTCAGAAAGTGACCATTCTTATCATGCGATTTGGTACCATACAAAGGCTGTAGTCCCAGCGATTTTGAGTCTCCTGATTTCTCTATATATTAATACACTATCCATAATAAAAAGGAAAGATGCTGAAAAAAGGCTTATTGATCCAGAAAGCCAGCCCCTGACAATAACATTATCATTTTCAGTGATGTTGAAGCCTTGGAATGATCATACCATACTAAAAGTTGCTGACATTATGGTGACAATAAAGCCAAAGCTGTCAACATAAATCTCATAGCACAGTTTATTATAAGTTCCTTTAACAAAAGATCGAATTCCAACTATTAGAAGTACAATGCATATTAATGATGATATTAGTGACAAACCATAAGCAATAATTATTGGCCATAAATGTTTTAGAGGAATTAGAAGTTCAGAAAAACCATCATTTGACGCCCCCTTCTCCGTGTTCTTTTCCCTCCCTCGCTTTCTCGGCTTTTCTCTTTCTTTTTTTTCCTATTTTTTAACACCCATAATCATGCAGAGCGCAATAGCTGTTTTATTTTGATGTTTATCTGCTGTTGTATTTGAAATGGCAAAATTTTTATATTATCTACAGAAATATTTTACATTTGCACAGATCTATCTGTCAAATGTGCAGTTTTCCAAATCGTAAATGATTACTGAAATTGAAGTTTTCTTAAAATTCTTGTACAATGGTGTTTGTGTGTTCTTGTGTAGGGGGCAGATCTAGTCAGTCTACGGCCTAGCCATAAAAAGCACTCGACTGCCTCTGCCTCTGCTTCCAAATCATTCTCTTCTTAGCTTGTCTTTTTGTTAAAGGTTAACTGTCCGGCGCGGACGGTTCCCACACCGGCACAGTACAAACATCAGCGGGCTGCTTACTTGAAAGGGCGGATTTCCATTCATTAAATCAATGCAAAAATTGTCCAGCAGTTGAGCGATTGCTGCGAAAGCCAAATTGGCGCCAGGAAAGCAAGCTGTTCTTCTCAAGATAGGTGGAGAGCTGGGTGCTGAAAACTTTCTCGAAAATTTTACAAATAACAGAGGTGAGAGAGATGGGTCTGTAGTTGGAGGGGGAGGAGGGTCTCCTTTTCGCTTGTACACTGGAATGACAATGCTCTGACTCCACTGGTCGGGGAACTCGTTGCAGGCCAAGCAAAGGTCAAAGAGCATTGAAAGGGGGAGGCAGATGGCGGGGCTTAGCTGTTTGAGGAGAAACATAGGAAAGCCATAAACTCCATGACTCAGCTTCGGTTTGCAGTTTCTCAGGGCTTGTCTGACCTGATGAGGGCCTGTAAGAAAGGTGGAGAAGCGACAGGGAGGAGGGTGGCGAATAGCTGGCAATTGCCCATCATCCACAATGTACACTGACGCGAAAAACCTAGAGAACAGCTCACTATTTCCTCGAGTTTTGTATACTTTAATGTTGCCACCTACTTAGTGTTGCACCAACTACGTTTGCTAATGGTTCTCATTTCTTTAAAAATCTGACTATAAAACATCAGAAATCAAAAATGGAAAAAAAACTATTGTCAAGAGTTTTGTGCTCACAAAAATAGACATGGTGATGGCCCTCTTTTAGAACAATGTTTTGGATACAGTATCAACCGAACCAGTGGTTTTGCTCTCATTTTGGTGTTCCATGTCATGATAACAATTTCAATAATTGTTGGGGCATTAATTGCATTCCAAAAAACGCATGCAAACATGTGGCTGATTATGGCAGCAATTTTAATTGTATTTATGGTTCCAATACTCTTAGCAATTTCAGCAATATGCCTAAGAACGCCATGCACTGTATTGCTATATGCTATTAGCACATCACTCCGGGCAGTGGCAGAATTTGGATTGTCTGGCCTGGTCTTTGGCTGGCTTGGATCTTCTGCTTGTCGAGAGAATACCATATGCGACTTAACTGGTTATGCCTGGATGTGGAATGTGGCAATTGGCTTTGGACTATTGGCTAACCGTTTTCTTTCAATAGTTTGGAGCATTGTTGGCTTTGACTATTTTAAGGTGCTGAAAGATGAAGCTGCACAAGATTTTCTCTTGAAAAATGCTAGGTCAGACGCAGGAAATGCCTTAACTCAAGAAGACACTGCTTCAAATATAATACAGGTCACCCCAAGTCGGCGTAGTAATGTCCCATCAAACTGCAATATAAAACAATCAACCTGGGCTCGCAACTCTAAAATAGAAACCATGCAATTAGCAGCACCAGGTCAGTGGGATGCAGCTTTTTTCGACGATGAGGTGAAAACAAGGGCATTGATGGAAAGGCAAGATTCATATCAAGTACTCAGAGTGGTGCTGGTTTGGAAACTTCAAATACTTAATCTATGAGTGTTTACAATACATTAATTTGGTTTTTGTCTTTTTATTTTGGCAGATTTAATTTGTTATTCGATTTTCATCAAATCGATTTTCATTCACATGTTTGTTATGTTGCGCCGTTAAACACAATATATAGTCAATATATTGGCAATTTTATTTATAGAAAATTTATAAAGAATACTGATCATTTTACTGAGGCTTTATTCAAGAGAGGGGGGGGAAGTTGATGCGGGGAAAGATTTTAAAGAAATTGTTTGGCATAAAGATAGTGCATAATTAAAGTTTAAAAGATGGGAACTTCAACGCTTTTATATGCCCTGGGCCGCGGTGCCATTGTGAATAATCTTCATAGTGAAAAATATAGGGATATCTATCGATAGTAAGGGGCATATCCTGTGAATGCCCTTTTTCAAACAATTGTGCCCAATATTTATGCATGCATCAACGAGCATGGAACAAAGGGTCTTGCTGCTCGTCACGCTTTCGGGGCTGAAACCCACCCCTCACCTAATTTTTATCCCATAGATTTATACGATTCCTGAAATTTCTTCCTGTGAGCATACCGAGCAGCAACTGCAAACGTTGAGGTTTCGATGTGAAGTGGGAAGAGCTTATTACTATGAGATTGCAAAGAATACAATTGCTGGGAATGACTCTGGGATGTTTAAAATGCTATTTCATGCAGATGCGTTGGAAATTTTAGGGATTCATATCCTTGGAAGGGATGCAACAGAGGTGATTCATATCAGCCAAGTTGCGATGACGTGTAGCGCAAAGATTGATTATTTTATCGATCACGTGTTTTACTATCAACAGGGCATCGGATTGCGACCCTCAATGGCTTGAATAAGGTGAAACATAAGAGGCAATTAAAAGTGCTCATCTACGATAAATTTGAACGTGTGGAGCGGCAAAAAGAGGAGGGGAGTTCTAACCCTGAAGTTTCAACGCATATCTCTCGCATACCGCAAGAATAAACCTGTTACCTGAGGAAAAAGGGCGGCTCTTTGCAACCATTGCAGCGCACCCTTTGTTTTTTATCCTTCTACTGACCACTACTCTTTGCGGTTTCTCTTTCCCCTACCTTTTGACCTTTTGACAGGTTTTAAAATCCATAAGTTAAACAAGTTTTTCCTTAGACGCTACCCTAATATTAAAAGAGCTAGTATTGTAACCATTGCATTGATTGTTGCAGTCTTTAGTCCTGCTTTAAGCACAATGATTGCTTGCAGCTACTTTCTTATGTATGACAAAAAGAGGGTCGAAGAGATCGTCCCCTCGATTTTACAAGACCAATTTCAAGATTTTTTTAATCCTCTCAGCCACCAAACATGAATTTAGTGTTATACCATTCCTGATAAAAAACCTGGCAAATTAAGTGTAATCTTCCCAGTTTAAATTGTCTTTTGATTTTGCTAACCAACCAGTGGTTTTTTGTTCGTCGCAATAAAACTTGAATGGTTCGGCGGATTTCTTCGTCGCGTCCAATCACAGGGTCAAGATTTCCTTCTTTAGCAAGAGTTGTGAGATTTTCACAATAATTCTCTAGAGGTTGGAGATTTTCGTCGCTGCTGGGGCTATCCATTGATTGTCCTCCACGGATTTCTTTGATTTTATCTTCAACTTGTTTAAGGGTGAGTCCAAGAGGTTTTTTCCAGCTAGTAAGGGGATTTTCAGAAGACATGAAAAAAATGATCAGTGCTGATATAAGTGTCTGCCCATTTTTCATGAGGACATGAGCACGATTTATTTGTTTATTGAGAGAAAGGGTGTGGTTAGGCTATCCAGCTCTCCCGGAAAAAGTGGGAAGATAATCGAATTCCCTTCCGAGCTCAGAAACAGAAGGGAGCCCGATTATTTTAATCAAGACCCTGACTTAAAGTGCGGATATATCCATTTCGTTCTTTTTTTGAAAAAAGCAAAGAAGGAGAAGATGATGCTTAGAAACGTCAATGTGATGACGTTATTTTGCGATTTGAACAGCTGTTGAAAAGGCATTAGCCTAATTGTTGTTGCATGCCTTACTCCTGTAAAGCGAGTGCTCTCAAAAAGACAATTTCCGTTTTAAGCACCCATTTTCTGCGAAATCGGAGGTTGTGTTTAATTTGCCTACCCTCAGTCTGGTATGTCAACTTAAAGACAACCTCCGATTTCGAAAAAAAAATTATAAAATTTTTCCAAAAAAAGCCTATTTTTGACAGTACTCATAAAAATATTTTTCGAAAACCAGAACTTCGGTTTTCTTGTACTTATTCTAAGAGACAGTTTTATTCGAAATAGCCTATTTGAAAAGGAAAAGGTAATCCCAGTCAATTAGATTATAACTGGATGGGTGGAAAGAGTCAAGATTTTGAATTGCTTCTTGCAATCTGCCTCGCAAGAACACTGACTTTGAAGTGTATATTAATAAGCCGGTAGGGTAAGAGGGATTCGGGCTTTTTTCTATTCTCAAAGATATAGGACAGTTTGTACAAATTTGGAACAGTTTATTTTTTTATGCGATTTTTTGATTTATTTTGTCCGTTTTGTGTTCTGATCACCTTCTATTAGTACATAAATGAAGTTTAGACACATAGAAGTAGGCATTGGCTTCATTTTTGAATCGTTTTTGACCAAAATCGAAAAAAGTAAATTACTGAAATACAAGCCTTTGTCAGTTTCTATGTGTGTAAACTTCATAACTGGACTCATAGAAGGTGTTCAGAACGCAAAACGCAAAAAGAAATCCAAAAATCGCATAAAAAAATAAACTGTTCCAAATTTGTACAAACTGTTCCAAATTTGTAACGTTCTATTGGAACAGTTTTTTTTGATATAACTGAGCAGTATATTTATGTTTTTAACTACATGGGTTTGTAACAGTAGTTATGCTGGTTAAATGTAAACCGGTTTCGTGTATGTGGAACCACTTTAAGCGTCTATTTCATGGCATCAAAGTTAGTTTTCTAACTGTTCCAAATTTGGAACAGTTAGAACACTTACTTTCGTGACATGAAATGCATCCTTTAAATGGTTCCACATTCATGAAACCGGTTTACTTTTAGCCACCAGAACTACTGTTACAAACCCATGTAGTTAGAAACATAAATATACTGCTCCGTTATATCAAAAAAAACTGTTCCAATAGAACGTTACAAATTTGGAACAGTTTGTACAAATTTGGAACAGTTTATTTTTTTATGCGATTTTTGGATTTCTTTTTCCGTTTTGTGTTCTGATCACCTTCTATGAGTCCAGTAATGAAGTTTACACACATAGAAGTAGGCATTGGCTTCATTTTTGAATCGTTTTTGACCAAAAACGAAAAAAGTAAATTACTGAAATACAGGCCTTTGTCAGTTTATATGTGTGTAAACTTCATTACTGGACTCATAGAAGGTGTTCAGAACGCAAAACGCAAAAAGAAATCCAAAAATCGCATAAAAAAATAAACTGTTCCAAATTTGTACAAACTGTTCCAAATTTGTAACGTTCTATTGGAACAGTTTTTTTTTGATATAACTGAGCAGTATATTTATGTTTTTAACTACATGGGTTTGTAACAGTAGTTATGCTGGCTAAATGTAAACCGGTTTTGTGTATGTGGAACCACTTTAAGGGTCAATTTCATGGCATCAAAGTTAGTTTTCTGAACTGTTCCAAATTTGGAAAAGTTAGAAGATCTTACTTTCGTGACACTGAATGCATCTTTAAAAATGGTTCCACATTCATGAAACCGGTTTACTTTTAGCCACCAGAACTACTGTTACAAACCTATGTAGTTAGAAACATAAATATACTGCTCAGTTATATCAAAAAAAACGGTCAACTTGAAATTAACCAAGATTTATTCCCAAATGACGCAATCGTACCCAGCCCTATGTTATAACATAGAACGATTTGGATGCTACTCAATTTTTGCACTAAAAAACTTCCTATTCTTCAGTATTTAATTTTGAGCCAATTTCCTTTTAAGGCTAAGTTAAGTCTAGCCCTATGGCAGGTACCCATGCAGAAAAATCACTGGTCACTTCAAACTTTTGTTTGAAAACAGACCGAGATATTGAGTAGTAAGTTTCTTTGAATTTCGCCTTATGCTTTAACATAGGCAAAAAGTTAACAAAAAAATTTTATCTTGAAATTCGATTCCAGTGCCCAAAATTCAAAATATGGACACAAATACAGCCGAAAATAGCATATTTTGCTGTAGTTTTATGATTAAACCAAAAACTGCATGCATCCAAATTTGGTCTAATTTTGGCCAAAAATTACCAAAAACTCCAACAGCTGAGTCTCCATTTTTTAACAAATGGCTAAAAAAAATTGTTTTTGGGTGTATTTGTGTCTCAATATTTCGGGTTTTGGGCACAGGGAATCAAATTTCAAGATGAAAATTTTTTCGTCATACTTTCTGCCGATGTTAAAGCATAGGGCGAAATTCCACTGGTCTTGAAATCGGGTTGTTCTGGAAAGCACTGTAATATTGGAACATGTGTGATCACAGATTGGGAATCACATGCACACTCTCCGTTTTCTTGGCAAGCAAGATGACACTGGCGTCCTGGTCAGAGCCTGCTTCGAAGTCCATCTCCAGGTCAATTGTACCTACTGCACCCACTTTCTCTCCACATTTGCCCAGCTCCACAGCAAACAGAGTGTTTCCGGAAGACGAAGCTTGTCCAGCTCAGGCGAGAAGGGCTCGAGGTTGGGTCACTGATATGACCAGCCACCTCAGCCAGGGCTATAAAGGCTTGTTTGGCTTTGCTTCCATCGGCGTCCGTATCTCCATCGGCGTCTACCTCAAACTTGCAGTGTAGTGGCTCCACCAGCAGTTCCCGTCCATTGAGGTGTGCACTGAAGCGGCTTAGTTTGTTGTGGTAGAAGTAGGTGCCAGACACGTTCATTGTCCCGTAGTATGCCTTTTGTGGCACCATGCCTACATAGATACGGTTTGGCAGTGTTGCATTGTTGAGGCAGTTGAGCCACCGCCAGACATGCTCGTGCTTCTTGAAGGATGTCACGCGGCAGTCTAGGTGGTTAAACTGCATCTGGTGGCGCCAGAGTGATTGCTGGCAAGGACCCGGACATGCACTGCAGGGCGAATGTTGAGGCGCCACATGAGCAGTGTTGCACTGCTCACCTTCACCTTGAACAGACCTGCCTGCTCCTTGTTTGAGATGAGGGAGAATGTGTCTGGGGCTCAACGGAGCTCAATGTCCAGCACAACTCCTGTGGCAGCAGTTGGCGTGAGATGTTGAGGAGGAATTCTGAGAAGACCTTCCCAACCACCACCTGCTTTGCATTTGTTTTCATGGGCTTCTGCAACACCACATCGGTTAGACCTTTTAGATCTACCCGCTTCAGCCCACTGCTCGGCCACGACCCATCCACTCCCACGCTCTGACAGTGCTCCCGGGAGCAATACGTAACTGAACGGAAACACGTGCACATA
>JASANA010001437.1:0-29022 GCA_030248095.1 Ptycholaimellus sp. GST1_10 | reverse complement strand
AAGAGACTTCTGATGTCTTCCTTCTCCAAGAGACCATATTAGAGCCTAATTCCCAGTCCGTTTGGAAGGTGGGATGTGTGGAGATGGCCGGCAGGATAACGGTCGTTGAGAATGCCTTAGATGGAGATGAGTCCCAGCCTCAAACCACTGTTCCTTATGGGGACTTTACTTTGCCTGAAGGGCAGGAAGGCTTGATAGAGGATAAAACCTATGTTCCATCGGCCGTTGTGGGCTTCGCCGTGAATGGACAGGCCTGCATTAACCTCATCAACAACTCGGCTGACCGTCAGATTCTTCCTCTAGGCACCGTCGTTGGGAAGGCAGAAAATGCCACCAACTATCCTTTCATTCCCCTGACGAAGGACCTGCTCTTAGATCACCCGTCCCAGATGGCTATGATGAGTGAAGGAGGAGAAAGTGGACCCGATGGGAAGTGCAGGGACCCAGACTGTCACTTGCACAACCTAGACTTGTCTCACCTTTCCAAAAAGGAGCGAGCTGACCTCCAGGAGCTGATCTGTTCCTTCAGAGACATTTTCAGCAAATCCAAAAAGGACGTTGGAATGTGCGATTTCTTTCGATTTCGCTTAGAGTCATATCTCAAAAGCATTCCCTGTCGTATTCAGACCTTTTTGGACTTGGAGACGACTATTCTCCAACAGAAGATAGGAGAGTTAGAGGAGCAGGGGGTAGTGGCTAAGAAGCTGAGCAGTTATGCAAGCAAGGTGGTGCTGGTGCCTAAGTGCACCAAGCCCGACGAAGACCTCACCCATCCTGACAATTGGTGCTTTTGCCTCAACCTCATTCCTGTCAATTCCAGTCTGAAGCCTTCAGAGTATCAAAACTGGAATGCCATGAAGATCTGTGATGCCATTGAGCTATTGGCCGGCTCCGACTACATTTTGATATTAGATGCTTGCAATGCGTTCTTTACGCTAAAATTAGAAGAAGGGAGTCAAGATTTGGCTGGATTCAGAGCCTTAGGCCAGTCATACGTCTTCCAGAGAGTACCGCAGGGATTGAAGTACGCCAGCCACTTCTGGCAGTACGCCATTGACACCATCATGGCTGAGTACCTGCAAAGATTCGTTCTTTCCTATGCCGACAACATGGCTATCTATACGAAGCCTCAGAAGCATGTGGTCTCTTCATTCTCCCTCCATCTTCAGCACTTGAAGCTGGTGATGCAGAGGTTGAGAGAAGCGGGTATTAAGATTTCAGCAGCGAAAGCACAGCTCTGTCAGAAGTCGGTTAAGTGGTTGGGCTTTGAAGTGAGAGGACAGGAGGGAGTCCAGCTGGACAAAGATCGAATGGCCATTTTGTCCGCCAAACCCGCCCCTGACAATCCGCGCTCACTAAAGTCATTCTTGGCCACAATGCAGTATTGGATGGCTTATTTGCCTAAGTACTACCACACCACCTCGCCCCTCTATGAGCTGTTGAGAAAGGGGGTGGCCTGGCAGTGGGGAGAAACGGAGGCGAAGGCCTTCCAGGCAACGAAGGACCTCCTATCAGACGCAGCCCTGCTAGCCTTTCCAAGATCCGATTCACAGTTCATTTTGCGCTGCAATGCCAGCTATGAGGCCATGGGCTGTATGGTCACTCAGTGTCAGCCAGACGGTTCAGAAGCTCTGCTTTCCATTGCCGCCCATAGATTCACGCTCCCGGAGCGACAAATGTCGGTGTTTGAGAAAGAGTGCTATGCTATTCACTTCGGCATACTGCACCACAAGAAGTGGTTTCTCTATCCCATGGTCACACCTATTCAGGTTTTCACAGACCATAAGATCCACAAGCACCTTCACACCTGTCATTTGCCCAGTCCTAGAGTGGCTTGATGGAGGTCACAATTGAGTGCCTACTCTTTAGACATCAAGTACGTGAAAGGAGATGCGGCTGCCCATAGGCTTCCAGACCTTTTGTCCAGGATTTGGAGTGACCCTCATCCAGGGAGGAAACTGAGAGAGGACATGGCGGAGAAGAGGGCGGAGTAGACGATGAGTTTGGAGAATCAGGGCATTCATCCACTCACTACGCCGCATCACGAGCCCATTTACACCACTTTCACACTCTCCTCCATTCCAGAGCGCTTCGCTTCAGATACACCCTTTTCCATTCTTCCTATGACATTGAGGAGTGGAAGAGTGAGGGCAGGAGAGGATGAGACGTTTCCGGGGGCGCTTCCTAGAATGCCCATTGTAGAGGAGGAGGTGGTCGCAGATCCGTCTGTTGCGGCAGAGCCTCAAAGACCCGTCGGCCCCATTCAGATGAATAGCGTCAGGTGCCAAACTGAGAACTCCATTCAAAGCCTTACCAGCCAAATCCAAGCAGAGGACCCATGGATAGCTAAGAGATTCCATGATTTTGAGACAGGAAGTGAGAAGGTCCTGGAGAAGCTGAGAATGGAAGGATTGAGAGTGAGGGATGATGGAGTGCTGATGAAGATGCTGGACTTGAAGGAAGTGCCAGTCTGTCCGGCGTCCTTGCAAACTAAGATGTTGCTCGAGTCCCATGACTCCCACATGGGCGGCATGCACCAGTCCGCCGATAAGATGTACACTCAATTGTCTACTATCACCTACTGGTTCGGCATGGGTGTGGACATAAATGAGTACACTAGATGCTGTGCTCTTTGTGCTAGTACTAAGAATGCGAACAAGCTCACTACGCCTTTGCTCCATCCATTGCCTTGGCCGGAGCGAAATTGGGAGCATATTCAAGTGGACATCATTGGTCCATATGAGAGGACAGAGGACGGGAATGTCGCCACTTTGCTCATCATCGACAAAAGATCCAAATTCGCCTTCACCAACTACCTGACTCGATTAGATGCAGATCACGTGGCCTACAAACTGCTAGAGTTTGCCATATCCATTTTCGGTGTTCCTAAAGTGATAGGCGCAGATGCTGGAAGCGTTTTCACTTCCGCTCTATTCACTAAGATCATGGAGCAGGTGGGAGCCGAGGTTTATACCTGTAGTGCTCAGAATCAGAAGGCGAATGGAGGATGTGAGGCGGCAGCTAAGAAACTTATCACCTTGCAACGTGTCAAACACGTGATTTCGGAGGTAGTGAGAGACTTGAGTGGCATGGACAGATCCGATTGGATAGCTCCAGATAGGTTCATCAACCTTTCCCTCATGCCGTACCGGGCCGCCGGCCACAGATCCATCAGCGTTTCGCCCTACTTCGCCATGTTCAAAACTGACATGCGCATGCCGTCGGAGGCCATATTAGAGGCTTCAATGAGCTATTCAGAGGAGGAAACCACCCAGCGCCAGATGGTGATGCGGTTGGTGAAGGCTGAAGAGCGAATGAGAGAGGAGGCGAGGAAGTCTGAGATTGAGATTGCTGGAAAGTGGTCGAATAAGATGTACATGCCCGTTGAGATGATGGAGGGCGCGATGGTGAGAAAGAAGGTGGAGGGGAGCCATATCCACAAGAGGGACCCGCTTAGATGGGATGGTCCATTTCGCATCGTTCACATGGACAACCTCAATCATGCCATTCTTAGATACATTCTCACCCCAGACCTGCCAGACTTCCAGGCTCATCTTTCCAAGCTTAAGATCACCCATGAGCTCATTCCTCTTCCTTGGAACCCCAATTGCGGCATTAGATGGTGGGAAGGGCAGCGAAAGCAGCCGTCGAAGAATCGCCATTCAGAGCGACTTCACAAGCAGATTGCTGCTCAAAACGCTCTCTACTACAGCTTTTATTTGAGATATTTCCGAAAAGCGCCCATAAATCAGTGGGAGATCATCGTTGAGAAAGCGAAAGAAATGGCTGGACCCAAGCCTTTTTGGCAGCACTAATTGCTTATCAGATCCTTATTGAGACGCTTCAAATTAGACGCTATCTGAAAACCAGTCCACAACAGCTGCAAAGTTATCAGGACCGAGCGATGAAGGGCAGTCGTGATGGAGGCGAGCGTAGCCGAGCTGCTGTCCAGCCCCAAATCCCACTTTATACTCTGCTTTAATCCCATTTTGTGCCTCGCATTTTATTCCGCTCAATATTTCCAAACAATTGCCTGCTTTACGCTTTTCATTTAAGAAACTGCTGGTATTACGTGTCCTTAGCCATTGCAAAACGGAGAAAACTTGTAAATTTTCAGCCCATATAAATGCTCCCAAAATGTACCCTATCAGACGCTTCCAATCAATTGTGCAATTTCATTAGATCCATCCCAAATATTGGCGAACTACAATTTATTCTTCGATGCAAATTTTGAGCTGATGAATTTTCTGAACCTCACCTTCGAGTACTATACTGAAAGCATGGAGGTAAGGTGGAGGTAGGCATGTTCGAGGGCCCGCTCTCTGTCCTTTGCTTTCAGGGTCGTTTAACTGCGCATTTGGCTCGATTTCGTCCCTTGGGGGCAGAGATATAGCCAGTAGGAGGATTTTTTGGATGAAAATGGCCCCACTCAACTGTCAGATGCTTCATGTTTTGGCTAATTCATGCCTCAATTTGTAATATTTTGATGATTTTATGCCAGAAAAGTAGCTACCCAGTTGGTTCAAGTTACACAAAACAGCCAAAAACTCATGAGAATGGTTAAAATTACCTAAAATTGGAAATCTTTGAAACATCAGTTTATGAGCAGCTACGGATAATGCAACCAGCGACTCTGATACGAATATTACGTGAGATCAGCATTCTGGTGCATTTTTGGTGTTACTGCAGATTAACCAGTTCTCACAGCCCGACCTTATTCAGATCGATTGATCTCCTTTTTTATGTCTTGTCCATTGACATTTTCTTTTTAACACTTTGCTCACCAGTATGCTCTTGGTGAGGTTGAGATTTTCGGCGGCAATGCCATGACACCAATTAGTTCGCCTCTTTCTTTTCCAACTGGAGGCCGTTCCCAGACCCTTCAAACCAGCAGGTTGGCTGTTGTTGGCTCCGCCCACCATTCATTTTTATGAGACTGATGCTTGGAATGTCATGGGATATCTTGTTTCTGCCCAAAATGAGGGCTGTGTTGTACCAGATTTTACTGCTTGCAAAAAGACAGCAAAATACAAATATTCACCAATAACTTAAAGCAAATCAAGACCAGTTTTAAAAAAGCCATATTGCATTTCAGCATAACCGCTCATTTCTTGTAAAAGCGATGCTTTGACAGCGCAGGACCACCCCAGCCATCTCACAACCCTGCGCCACCTGACCTGCCTTGGAGTTTGGCATCAGCTTCATGGCCTTGTAGATATAGGTGGAGTAAGACTCATTGTGCTTCTGAACACACTTCTTGTGCCCGCTGTTCTTCTTCTGGGACTTGGCCGTCTTCTTGGCTCCCTTCATTGACGACATGGGCAGCTGACTTGCTTCCATAGTACCCACTGGTACTACAAGCTTCAAAACTTTCTTTTTTGCGCGGCCGCAGGCCGCCTGCCGCGGAGGGCAGGGCAGTCAGCCCGGCCCCTACGCTTCGCCTAGCATGCGTCGCATGCTAGGCTACGCTTGCCGGGCACTCCACACCCACCGCCCCCCCCCCCCGCACACATACATATATGTATATATGTACGCATATATATATATATATATATATATATATATATATATATATATATATATATATATATATATATATATATATATATATATATATATATATATATATATATATATATATATATATATATATATATATATATGAGGTTGTGATTCCGGAGCCCGTACTCCTTGGTTTTTCAACGAAATTGGCTGAAATTTTGCATGAAGGTCCGTCTGGGTGGTGGCTCGGGACGTTTGTTTGCGATCGGCGCCATTTTGCTTGGTTCTAGATTTATGGTCAAAAAACCTCGAAAATGGAGACCTTAAAATTCGAAATGTTTTCAAAAATTTGCATTTTAAACTTATTAATTATTAATTAAATCACATTAAATGCCTCAGAAACCAAAAATAGATCTATGTCAGTTTTTTAAATATTTTTTATAATCATTGTTATTTCTTGCTTATTTCTTATCTTAATGAGTTGGACAAGGCCGCGCATCTCTTGGCAACAGCCGAGAATACCTTGTTGTTTAATCAATTTGAAGCAGACAAAAGATAATATTTGATTTATCATATGTGCGCATCAAGATAATTTAAATATTATCTTGGTTACACTTAGCTTGCCTGCAAAACTCTGCAATTAGATCATCAGCATGACTTCACATCCGATTTCTTTAGTGATATTTATAATTTGCGCTGCGCCGCCGCCGACAAGCCGTTTTTTCTGGAAAGCTAATTTTTGCCGTTACAAATCTGGCAGGGTGGAAGTGGTTTTCAAGCAGTTGAAACATTACTTTTTTGGGTAGAAAGGCTTAATAATGAGGTTTGCTGAGAAATGATTAATTCTCAACCGATTTGAACAAACTCTTTTCCCCTGAAAGCTGGTGAAATTTTAGGAAGATCTGGAGGGGTGGAATTGATCCCAGAGAAGTTGAAACATTATATTTTTGGGTAAAAAGGTTTGAAAATTGGGTATGCTGGTAATTGGCGAATTCTCAATGGATTTGGGCAAACTTTTTTTTCTGGAAAGGTTGTTTTTGCCTTTACAAATCTGGCAGGCTGGAAGTGGTTTTCAAAGAGTTGAAACATAACTTTTGTAAGGAGGACAATTTTTTCTCAGACAATTTTCTTTTTGCTCTGTACCATCTGAACTGCTTAGATTTGAACAGAAGATTTGACTTTTTTGATTACATTTCATAATGGGATTTCAAATATGTCCTTGCTCTCACATTTAGCAGGTGTGTGTTATGAGGTTAGTGCTAATATATAATTTGCTCTTCGCGGTCACCTATTCCGCTTTGCAACATTACACTTGTTTTAATAAAGGTTTACGATTGCTTGAATAAATTTACGATTGCTTGTATTGTTTGAAAAATTAAAAGAAATACCATACACGTTTAAGAATTGGCAAGTCAACAATATGCCATGCAAATGCAAATTCAAATGCCATATAAAATAACAATTGAAACTCACACTATATAATCAATAAACAAAATAACACTATTTAATGATTATTCTTATGAGCAAAACTTGAAAATGCCGATGAAGCTGTTTTGTTGTCTGCACATTCACTGTTTATTTCTTGAACAAGGTATTTCAGATATGCTCTAGCACTTTCTGATAAATGCATCCAATGTCGTTTAAGAGAATCCATAGCAATGTTCAAGTGATGAGATCCGCAACAGGAAAAATGAAGTTGTATCAGCTGCCTCCTCCCCAAGCTCAGGCCAAGTTTGTTTCATCAAAGCATCCCGCTTTAGTCCTGGATCTAGTTCTAGACCCTCAATATCTAAACTTCCCTTTTGAGACAAATCCCGAGTGTGCTAACATGGAGGTGTATTTATATATAGCTCGCTGGTGCTAAGTTCCCCTATGCTAGTTGGTTTGCCATTTCATTCTGTACCTTCATCAAGTCTGTTCATGATCCACTCAACCACACAAATGTTTCCCCAAATCCAGGAAAAGTAGCTTGCCACTGCTTTCATCCTCCCGAAAAAAATTGACATGGTAATTTCGTGTTAATATTGGTTTGACTCCATCATAAATGTTGGGATTCTCGCCGAAGTTAATCCACTTTCTGCAAAATTTACCAAGATAACATGAAATATAAGGTCTCATCCCAAATGATTCAGGAATTACTGCTTCCCTTGAATTATGTTTTTGTTGTGATCAAAGACTGGCACCTACATATGCCCCTCGTAACCAAGTGCTACAATATGTGCCTGTAATATTATCTGTATATATGTATATATCTGTATCTGGAAATGCTGGGAACGGGCGAATTCTCAACGCATCTTGACAAACTTTTTTTCTCTGAAATGTAATACTATTTTAGGAAGAGGGGAAGGGAAGACCTGGAGTTGGAGCAATTGAAATTTTACTTTTTTTGGGTAGAAAGCCAGAAAATTGCAATATGCCGTTTTTGCGCTGTAGCTCCCATAATCTTGAGAATTGCACAGAAGACTTGAGTTTTTTTTGTTAACCAGACGTATATAACGTTTTTTTAATATGTGCTTACTTTTGAGAATGGTTGAGAAACCACAGACTTACCCTCTTGAGTGACAAATTATCATGCATGACAATAGCAACAATAATCAGTAGCAGCTGAACGGCTGAGAATTGCACAGAAGACTGGTTTTTTTGATTCACAAGTCACATAGACCTATGTAAAATCTGAGCTTACTTTTGAAAATGGTTGAGAAACCACAGACTTTCCCTCTTGAGTGACAAACTTTCATGCACAACAATAGCATCAATAATCAGTAGCAGCTGAACGGCTGGGAATTAAACATGTCTTTGATTTTTTGATTCCCAAATCATATATACCGATTCTAAGTCTGTGCTTAGTTTTGAAAATGGTTGAGAAACCACATACTTACCCTTTTGAGCGACGAAATTCCATGCATTCATATTGTATGGTGGAAGGGGGTGCGCTCCACGGTCACCTATTGCGCTTTGCGCCATTGCGCCATTTTGGGGATGTCCTTTTTTGTATTTGTACAATACCATTCGTTCTTTCTGGGCACACTGCAGAAATCTGACTCTTATTGGACTTTCTACGACACGTACAATAATGTAACAAACACATTTTTGCAGGAGGCAAGCGCGGTTATTTCCGCTGAACAGCACCTCTACTCATCCCTAGCAGACCTCTCCCACTGTGATGTGGATGACAACTTCTGCCTTGCCAGCAACAAGGCCATTGTGATTTGGCGAATTTCCTTTGGTGGGCATGCTGTGTGCAGATGGAAAAAATGGAGCGAAAATAAGCAATCAACGCTACATTGTAATTGAAGAATTACAGGCAGCTTTTGAAATCACACACATGAAGCGTTTTTCAGACGACAAAAGTTCGCACGCTTGTTTACCAGCAATAGCTTTTCTAGGCCAGAGTAAAACAGCTGTGGTTTTTACAGATGGTTTTCCGCAATTTATCAATTTTGCAACCAAGGCAACCAATTTTGACTCAAGACAACTACTATCAAGCATTCAAAACAACACAGATCCAATAAACGCAAAAACCCAATTAGTTGCACTAGACCCAACTCTTGCAGTGCAAGCTTATATCGGTCGGCCAGACCTTATTGCTAGGCCTAACGGTGATACTTTTCTTATATACCAATGTCATCACGTGGACAACGTTGACATTCATTGGAACGGATAATTTAACGGAAAATGCTATGATAAAACACCAGTGACTTATAAAGATGAATTATGGTGGATTATGCCAAATTCCCGAGAGCTAACTAAATTGGCCGCTGAAAGGCCTTGTCTGCATTCACACAGCAAGGTTTATCGCTTAACGCTCAATAGCAATAATGAATGGGAATATCATTCCCCTGCGGGAAGAGTCGATATCAGAAACTTATACACAGAAATGTTGCTAACAACACCTTTTAACCCAATTAAATTCGATAAACCAGCATTATTTCATGATGAACGATACGCACAGGCAGGCAGTATCGATCTAATTGTTTCTGCTTTACATCAGCAACAAATTTTGCAACAATAGATCAGTGTTCTAAAAAACTTTGCCAGAGCTCAAGTTTGGGATTCAGAATCATTTGAAAAATCGTTTGCAACGTCAGGAAAGAAATTAACCGGCTTTGTCAGTTCTACAATGAATGGCATAGCGACAGGCTTTCAAACATGGGCTCAATCTTCAGGCCATTTTTTTACGACCATTCTCAAAGGCCCCATCCAAGTACTTTGTAATCTAGCCATTTCATTAGCAATTGCACTTTGTGCAATCCTATGCTGTTTCTACGGCGGAAAAATTTGGCTCAAAAAACGAAGTGCGAATGCAAACAGCATTCGACCCCCAAATTTCACTCAAAATTGGTCTTTTAGATCTCAACAATTGCAATCTGGAGTCAGGAATGCTTCGTATCGGTCAAGATTTTGGCAAAATCTAAGAAATGCACGCTATAACAGCGTAGAATTGGAAGATCTCGCTCAAACAAAAGCAGATAAAGTTTCACAATGCGAAGAAGAGTTGTCCTAATGCCTTCTCAACAAGTCGCAACAACAAGTTTTACGGCTGCGAAGCCAAGGCCAAAAAAGCCTCCGCGTCTTGCTACCATCATTGAAGAACCTGATTTAGAAAGACCTGTCTTCATAGTTTAATCTGAAGAACCCTTCGCTTGCGCCGACTCAATTGACAACAAGTATATGGCGCAGAGCGCAATAGGTGACCGCGGAGCTAAACACCTCACAAGTCTTAACTTTTACGAGTTTTACCCAAATAAGGATGTTTCAAAAGGTTGGGGACCAAATCCAGAACGTTGCAGAATTTTATTACGTTTCAAGTAAAAAAAGTTTGTCACAAACCGTTGAAAATTTGCCATTTCTTAACATACCCCATTTTTCAACCGTTCTACTCAAAAAAATAATGTTTCAAATGCTCCAGGACTTGTTCCACCACTCCAGATCTTCTTAAAATGTTATTACCTTTCAGCAAAAAAAAAGTTTGTCCCAATCCGTTGAGAATTCGCCATTTCTCAACATACCCCATTTTTCAACATTTCTACCCAAAAAAGTAATGTTTCAAATGCTCCGGGACTTGTTCCACCCCTCCAGATCTTCTTAAAATTTTATTACCTTTCAGCAAAAAAAAAGTTTGTCCCAATCCGTTGAGAATTCGCCATTTCTCAACATACCCCATTTTTCAACCTTTCTACCCAAAAAAGTAATGTTTTAATTGCTCAGATTCCGGGTCTACCCCTCCAGATCTTCCTAAAATTTTATTACCTTTAAGCAAAAAAAAAGTTTGTCCAAATCCATTGAGAATTCGCCATTTCTCAACATACCCCATTTTTCGACCTTTCTACCCAAAAAAGTAATGTTTCAAATGTTCCGGGACTTTTTTTTTTCGGATCTTGTTCCACCCCTCCAGATCTTCCTAAAATTTTATTACCTTTTCAGGAAAAAAGAAGTTTGTTATAATCCGTTGAGAATTGAGCCTTTTACAGCATAATGTTCAATGCGTGTTGTCCCCCCCCTGTGTTTATTTTTTTTTGAGGGGATTTGTTTTGTGTGTTTGATTTGGTTTTGTCCAAATTTGCAACCTTTCTACCCAAAAAAGTAATGTTTCAAATGCTTCGGGACTTGTTCCACCCCTCCAAATGTTCCTAAAATTTATTACCTTTCAGGGAAAAAAAAGTTTGTCAAAATCCGTTGAGAATTGGGCCTTTTACAGCATACCCAAATTTCAACATTTCTACCCATAAAAGTTATGTTTCAAATGCTAGGAAACCGGTTCCACCCCTCCAGATCTTCCTAAAATTGCATTACCTTTCAGGAAAAAAAAAGTTTGTCCAAATCCGTTGAGAATTCGCCCGTGGACAGCATTTCCAGAAACATATATATATATATACGTATCAGGACAAAAGTTCAGTAACCTCTATAGACCGCAGAGCGGCCCTTCGGGCCGCTCCGCGGTCAAAAATGTTTAAATATTAAAATGATTCACGACAACGATTGTAGTTGCAATGAATTAGAATGCTATGGAATAGATAAACACGTCTATCCACTGTTTGAAGATCGGCCAATATTGACTTTATTCGTTTTTGAGCCAGACGGAACGCCGCGATGCTTATCTGCTATGATAGACACAGGCAGCCATGTCACAACTTTTCCAATATCTCTTGTCGACAAATTAGATAAAAGAAACATTCGTTACACAAAAGGCCCAATAAAATCTCAAATAAAAGGTGCTACAGGTTCTTATTTAACAAGTATATGGCGCAAAGCGCAATAGGTGACCGCGGAGCGCATCCTTTATATGATACTTTGCAACTCAAAAATCTAGCCTGTGGTTTCTCAACCAATTTCAAAAGTAAGCACATATTTAGAATCGAAATATAAGACTAGTGAACAAAAAAAGCAACTCTTCTGTGCAATTCTTAAGACTTCAGGTACTACAGTGCAAAAACCGCATATTGCAATTTTCTAACTTTCTACCCAGAAAAGTAATGTTTTAAATGCTTCGGGACCAGTTCCACCCCTCCAGATATTCTTGAAATTTAATTACCTTTAAGCAAAAAAAAAGTTTGTCCAAATCCATTGAGAATTCGCCATTTCTCAACCGACCCCATTTTTCAAAATTTCTACCCAAAAAAGTTATGTTTCCTATGCTCCGGGACCAGTTCCACCCCTCCAGATCTTCCTAAAATGTTATTACCATTCAGCAAAAAAAAAGTTTGTCCAAATCCGTTGAGAATTCGCCATTTTTCAACATAGCCCATTTTTCAAACTTTCTACCCAAAAAAGTAATGTTTCAAATGCTCCGGGACCAGTTCCACCCCTCCAGATCTTCCTAAAATGTTATTACCTTTCAGCAAAAAAAAAAGTTTGTCCAAATCCGTTGAGAATTCGCCATTTCTCAACATACCCCATTTATCAAAAGTTCTACCCAAAAAAGTAATGTTTCAAATGCTCCGGGATCAGTTCCGCCCCTCCAGATCTTCCTAAAATAATTTGTCAAAATTTGTCAAAATAATTTTGTCAAAATCCGTTGAGAATTGAGCATTTTACAGCATACCCCATTTGTCAAAAACACATTTTACAATAACTATGCATTGCCGTATATTAGGCACTGAGTTCCCTTCCACAGAATTCGTCGTCGTGGACACCATAAACAGTAGTTTTGATGTCATTATTGGCACGAACGTATTAAAAAGATTTAAATTCCTATATTTTTAACTTCAAAAATAGGATAGTTCACAATAACTTCGCGAGAGGATATAATTACTGTTCCTATAGTTAACCAAAAAGACTTCCTCTGCACGCTCCTTGCTAATACTAAATTAGGATGGGTTGATCAATGGGACAACACCAAAATGTTCCCGTTGGAATTCTGGGATGAAGAGGAGGTAATTCAAAACAAGGAAGTATCGGCTATCGCCAATAGATGCGCGGCCTCAAGTCTTAGTAAACCCCTATTACTCAGAAATCGTCAAATTTTTGACCGCGGAGCGGCCCGAAGGGCCGCTCTTATAGAGGTTACTGAACTTTTGTCCTGATATATATATATATAGGTATATGTCTGGAAATGCTGGGAACGGGCGAATTCTCAACGGATTGGGACAAACTTTTTTTCCCTGAAAGGTAATGCTATTTTAGGAAGATCTGGAGGGGTAGACCCGGAATTTGAGCATTTGAAACATTACTTTTTTGGGTAGAAATGTTGAAAAATGGGGTATGCTGTAAAATGCTCAATTCTCAACGGATTTTGACAAACTTTTTTTTCCCTGAAAGGTAATAATATTTTAGGAAGATCTGGAGGGGTGGAACTGATCCCGGAGCATTTGAAACATTACTTTTTTGGGTAGAACTTTTGAAAAATGGGGTATGTTGAGAAATGGCGGATTCTCAACGGATTTGGACAAACTTTTTTTTTGCTGAAAGGTAATAACATTTAAGGAAGATCTGGAGGGGTGGAACTGGTCCCGGAGCATTTGAAACATTACTTTTTTGGGTAGAAAGTTTGAAAAATGGGGTATGTTGAGAAATGGCGAATTCTCAACGGATTTTGACAAACTTTTTTTTGCTGAAAGGTAATAACATTTTAGGAAGATCTGGAGGGGCGGAACTGGTCCCGGAGCATAAGAAACATAACTTTTTTGGGTAGAACTTTTGAAAAATGGGGTATGTTGAGAAATGGCGAATTCTTAATGGATTTGGAATTGGATTAAAACATTACTTTTCTGGGTAGAAAGTTGGAAAATTGCAATATGCGGTTTTCGCACTGTAGTACTTGAAGTCTTGAGAATTGCACAGAAGAGTTGATTTTTTGTTCACTAGTCTTATATGTCGATTCTAGATCTGTGCTTACTTTTGAAATTGGTCGAGAAACCACAGACTTGATTTTTGAGTTACAAAGTATCATATAAAGGATGCGCTCCGCGGTCACCTATTGCGCTTTGCGCCATATACTTGTTTTACTTGTTTTCGACCTACGTGCATCCAAGCATGCGCTATTTAAGATTTTCGATGATTTTCATTAGGGTTCCCCCTTACCTTTAATCACTTTTCAGATGCCAATTTCGGCATAAAGGAAGCCAAAAATCAAAATTATCGACCCATCATGGCACATTTCAAAGTCGAATTACTATAGTGTCGTTGAGTTTGTAGCCCCAGACCTTGTCAGTATGCCTCCCGAACAGAATGTACGGCGGATGGCGCATTGTGGACGGCGCATGGCAGACGGATAACGGACAGACACTATTTAAAAGTTTTTTTTTGCCATAACTTGCCCATATCTCAACCAAATTTGACAATTTTTTGAACGCGAAGCGGGCCCGAAGGGCCCGCTTCGCGGTCTATACACATGCCTGCCTTTTTGTCTTTTTACATATATATATAGGTATCTGGAATGGCCGGGAACGTGCGAATTCTCAACGAAATTTGACAAACTTTTTTTCCTGAAAGCTAAAGCTTGCCGCTTGGATCATGGCAGGGTGGAACTGATGCCGGACTATTTGAAACATCAAGTTTTTGAGTCGAAAATGTTTTCCCCCCAAAAATGAACATTTTTCTCTGTAGTAACTTAATGGCTGAAAATTGCACACAAGACTTGAGTTTTTTTGTTCACAATTCATAACTGGTGATTCTAAATAAGTGCTTATTTTTGAATTTGGTTGAGAAACCACAACCTTTTCCTTTTGAGTGAAGAATTGTCATGTTGAATGGCTGAAAATTGCACACAAGACTTGAGTTTTTTGTTCACAATTCATAACTGCTGATTCCAAATATGTGCTTACTTTTGAATTTGGTTGAGAAACCACAGACTTTTTCTTTTGAGTGAAGAATTGTCATGCTGAACGGCTAAAACTTGCACACAAGACTTGTGTTTTTGGTTTGATTAATAATATGTGTGCATAACGATAATGTTTTGAGATATTGCCTTCCTTACACTGCAAAATTTTAAATTTTTAAAGATCATAAGATTAGATCATAAGCATGACTTCCCCTCAGACGTGTTCAATGATATTGGTATAATTTGTGCTTCGCGGTCACCTATTGCGCTTTGCGCCATTATACTTGATTTTATTTTTAAATTAGACCTTTATATTTAATGTAAATGACAAGACATACGAATCACGATAGAAAGTATACTAATAAATACATAGCATGCATGAAAAACGTTTTAACATAAGGCATAGTTGCATCAGTTATTTTGGTCCCTCTCATGATTAGCAAGTGTAACAAATTGATGTTGTTGTGCACTATGTAGACCAATGCGATCTGTTGGGGTTGGATTCAGGAGGGCATTTATCAGTTGCCGTGCATGGGGCCTGGAACGTTGTGTAAATGGAATATTAGTATTTAGCTGGTGCCTTAGCATTCTAGCCGGATTTTCATCATTGAAAGGCATGCGTGCTTCAATCATTATAAATAGTATAACTCCAAGACTCAGCTGGCTTTCCCTGATATCTGTTCTGTCTGCAAATTGCTGGGCTTGCATATGCTCTTGATCCACAAAATGTATCTGAAAATTTTTCATCTCCCATAAACCGACTAAATCCAAAATCTCCTAGTTTAAGGCTTTCATTGCCACATAGAAAAAGATTTTCACACTTGAGATATCGGTGCACAATTCCTTGGCTGTGAGTATATTCCAATCCATTTAAAATTTGATGAAAGTATAGTATAAATCATTGGGCTGAAGATTATCATTTGCGCTTATGTACTGCTCCAGATCGCCATGGTTTGCCAATTCCGTTATGAAGTATGTCCGTGTTTCTAGGGTGAATGTTCTATAAGTCTGGATAATGTAGTTGTGAGTCAACCGAAGTGCTATGTCTTGTTCCCTTGGGAGAAAGCGGGCAAGGAAGCGCTGAGAAGCTCGTGTTCTATCAAACATTTGTATTGCTACGTTTTGTCCCTGGTTTCATGGCCCCAATTCTTGTCCTTGGTTTAGTCTGTGATTGTTGCATTTATAAACTCTGATGTATGTTCCGTGACCCATAAGTTCGATTAGAGTATATTGTTGAAATATAGGATCTTCATTTTCATTTGGTTGTGTCATACTGGTTTTCTGAGTCTATGACCTTTATAACATTCCATTAATTTAAATAGTTGCATGTATGAATGTCACCATATAAGAAATTCAACGCATTTAAGGTCAATGTTGAGGAAGTTTCATTGATCTAGAAGACAATTGCAACTGAATGAGGACGTCATTACATAAAAGGCCAGATGACCAATTATGTAGATTTCTTAAAAGGGGCTAATTTCTTAGCTGAGAAACCTATCTGAAACAAGTATATGGCGCAAATCGCAATAGGTGACCGCGGAGCATATTCCGCCTTCCACATTCACCTGTAGCCGATGCCAAAAATTGAGGAATGTTTTCATACAAGATTGAACATTTTCTCTCAAAAGGGTAAATTTGTGGTTTCTCTGCCAATTTCAAAAGTAAATACAGATTCAGAATTGGTATATATGACTTGTCAATCAAAAAACCAAAGTCTTCTGTGCAATTCTCAGCCGTTCAGCTGCTACTGATTATTGATGCTATTGTTATGTGTGAAAGTTTGTCACTCAAGAGGGTAAGTCTCTGGTTTCTCAACCATTTTCAAAAGTAAGCATATATTTGGAATCGTTATATACGACTTGTGAACAAAAAAACTCAAGTCTTCTGTGCAATTCTCAAGATTAAAGGTGCTACAGCGCAAAAACGCTATATTGCAGTTTTCAAGCCTTTCTACCCAAAAAAGTAATGTTTCAAATGCTCGGAAACCGGTTCCACCCCTCCAGATCTGCCTAAAATATTATTACCTTTCGGGAAAAAAAAGTTTGTCAAGATCCGTTGAGAATTCGCCCATTCCCAGTATTTCCAGACATATATATATATATATATATATATATATATATATACGTTATATATATATATATATATATATATATATATATATATATATATATATATATATATATATATATATATATATATATATATATATATATATATATATATGTGTATATATATATATATATATATATATATATATGAGGGACAACAGTTTAGTAACCTGTATAGACCGCGGAGCGGCCCGAAGGGCCGCTCCGTGGTCAAAAATCATATTTTTGAACTGCCGGACTTGGATTGATAGTAGTACTAAGGATTCACCCCAAATTGGTCTGTGAGTCTATATATGCATGTCATCAATGATTCATCTGCGGTTTCTCAATTTTCATTTTTTTATTTTATTTATTTTTTATTTTCTAAAACGTGTCCCATGAAGAGACATAATTACAAATAGAAATAAAGTATGCGAATAGAAAATATCTTAAAGAATAATGAATGACTAATACCATATTAATTGCATGTTTGAGTTTTGTGGCTGTTTTGGTCAAGGTTTGAAAATATGATTGCATTACTAACTGCTATTAGTTGTGTTCTCAAAGGGAATGAATGCGGAATGAAATGACATTATCTTCATTAGCAATGGCGCCTCATAGCAGTGTTGATATATAGTGTGTTTAAGTTCCTGCTAACTAATAATGTAGTAGCTTCGACTGTTTCTTTCTTGCACTTTCTGAAGATGAATAAGGAAAGCTGGCTTGCGTCTGAGCTTGATACTTCTGTTAGGACCTCATATAACTGTACTTTATATAAGCTAGGGCTTTCAAGTATTAGATCGACTAAGTACTGGTCTTGATTCATATGTTTAACGAGGACTGCCATTACTTTTCGCCTGATACAAGCTCCTTATATGTTATTCATCCAAACTCATATTACACATGTTCAGTACGAGTAACTTTTGGTTGGTGACTTCTTTTTGTTCTTCTTTGTTTTTCTCGTTTTTCTGTGATCTTGTTTGGTGCTTTTTTGGTACGAATGACTGAGCATAGATGTTGTTTTTGTATTGTGATTTCGTCTGCTCTTACTTAGTCTTCGGATCTTAGTCTTCCTTGTCACATGTTTCTCTTTTCCGCTGGCTCTGAAATATCTACTCGACCCCGAGCCAGCAGGTGAGCCAAGTTTAGAGTTCCCGTGACATGACGAGATACACTAGGGTCCTCACATGATACTGGAAAAGGGTATTTTTGGTTGTGAATTCATGGTTGATTTGGGGTTGGGTTTGGTGGCTTTGGCCCTCACCAAGGGCTAAATGGACTTCCATTTTTAGAAAGTCCTGGCTCGGTTTCGTCTCTGGCAATAAATCAGCGATCAGGCACCATAGTTATTCCGTTTTTAGATGCCTTTCGTCTTTGTGTGCATTTTAGTTTCAGAGTTGTTGGCTGTTAGCCAGTTCGTGGCTGATTGAAATCAACAGCTGAGCCGTGTAGTATTTAAATGTAGAATTTTCAAATGGTGCTCAATTGTTGCCGAGAGATGATGCAGTATTTATGAAGAGATAAGTATTTTGACAAAGCGGAAGCACGATCCCTTCTTAGCGACCAACACACTCTATTACGGCTTTTGAAAATATGACTGGCTGTCAACTATTCCGTGGCAAGTTACAGAGCTGCGAGTATGCTCAATGGAACAGCAAACACAGAGCTTTTAACAAAAAAAGTTTGCTGAAATTTGTTAAGAATTGAGCAAGTTATACCCAAAAAAATTGTGTGGATCCAGCCACCCACCTCGCCACCTCGCTCACCTAAAAAAACACCATTCTAAAGTTTCTAGTTTGTGCTATAGTTACTGCTACCTTTGGTCCACCACATACTGGCACTTATATATGTAAATATCATGCAACAAGACAATATCGGATGTCGCCAATAGATGAGCGGGGCAGAGCGCCATAGCTCCTCCGGCCTCCGGGCATGGTTACTACAGCATATACGATTCGCCTAGCATGCTTCGCATGCTAGGCTACTCTCTGGAGCTCTGAATGCCCTGCCTTTCGCGGCAGGCAGCCTGCGGCCGCGCAAAAACATATATACCCGACTGTATGTACAGTGAAGACAAATTCGACTGTGAAAACTAGTTTTCTGGACACTCATTCCTGGGTGTCACTGTCCCACTATAACATCTGAACGCAGGGCTTCAATGACAAGTAACCTCACTATGCCGTGGTCTGTCCTCAAACCACCACCAACGAAACCACCTCTCACCATTTCTTGCAAATGAACTACTGGGGCTACGGGAACCCTTAACTCGACTGACCAGTAGCCAGTTCATTTTGTGGCACCAACATCACCTTAGAAATAGGAAGTTAGTTCTGGTGCTGGTGTAGTATTCGATTGAAACCCAGACATCAGCCTACATGTCCAATTGTTCCTTGCTTTCGCACATTTGCTCTTTCTCTTCGCATTCACACCTCCTGCGCAGTGCTGGGACTGTCAGGGGGTGTCTTGCCAGGACCTATGCGGCTGTCGGATCACCTTCTGCTGGATCTGCCAGTGCTCTTTCCAAAGTGTATCTAAGACGTGCTATACATATCTTGATATTTACAACTCGCTATCTCGATATTTTCAATGTTGCATAAACAACTCAATCTATAACTAATTCTTTAGAAACCTTGTTAGTCGATACTGGATGGCAAGCACATGCCTATATACAGGGCTCATCATCATGTCAAGCAACAGCAGATTTATCACGCAAATTGTCAACCAGCCAAACCTTTTCCCTGTTTTGAGTGTAGCCAACATGTTATCGTAAAGAAATTTAATTGGACATAAACAAAAATATCATAATGTTAAATACTTCCAAATCATTTTAAAGGCATAATTATACAATTGTTCACTTTTCATTACATCATCCTGACGTAATCACTCATCATATTTATATATTTATTTAAATCAAAAGTCAGAAATCCAAAAAAGTAACAAAAATTATGTCATTTTCATCTTGGTTCACATGGGGCAGCAGCACGTCAAATCCTAAACCCCCACAAGGAACGGATCAAGGGCTATCAAGCAATGAATCTGGAACAAGCACTAGTGGATGCGAAAGTTTGGCAGTGAGCTTAGAGACCAGCAAGCCACCAATTACATCAATAGACCCAAAAGGTACATTGGAAAATGCAGATTGGTTCCATGGACTTTTACCACGTAGTGAAATTGTACCTTTGCTGAGTGAAGAAGGGTCATGGATGGTACGCTCTACTGAAAAGGAAGCTGGATTGCTCATTGTAATTTCTGTTCGCTGGAATGGTGCAGTTAAACACATTCTTCTCAATCGCACAAACCGTGGCTGGGTCATGCCAACACGCACTTTTCAGACAGTACCCGAGTTAATGGAGCACTACTTTCGCACTGGAGAACCTCTTAATGAAGCAGGGGTTTCTATCAAAGGAAAGCCAGTACCACGTTCTAATTGGATGGTCCCTAGCAAGGACGTCAAAATTGAGAAGAAAATTGGAGAAGGGAATTTTGGAGAAGTATTTATTGGGAAGCTACATGTAAAAGGCAATTGGATACCTGTTGCACTCAAGACCTGCAAAACCTTGGTAGGGAAAAATGAGAAAGAAGAATTCATGAAAGAGGCAAAAATCATGCTAGACTACCAGCATCCCAATGTAGCTAGAATTTATGCAGTTGCAGCAGACACTCCTCCTTTAATGTTGGTCCTAGAACTATGTTCCGGTGGATCCTTGGACAAGTATCTTGAGAAGCATAAGCCATCTCCAACTGAGGTCAAAGTTCGATTATGCACAGAAGCTGCCAGGGGAATGGAATATTTAGCTGTTAAGAAGAATTGCATTCATCGTGATCTTGCAGCTCGTAACATACTTCTTGGAGCCAAAAATGAAGTCAAAATTGCTGACTTTGGATTAACACGGCAAGGTACATATCAAATGGCTGCAAACTCTTCACATCAAATTCCAGTTCGTTGGACAGCCCCAGAGGCATTACTTACAGGACGCTTCTCTAAAGAAACTGATGTGTGGAGTTTTGGAATATTAATGTGGGAAATCTTCACAGATGGCATGCAACCATGGCCGGGCAAAAATGTCAAGGAAGCGTTTCGTGCCATGAAAAATGGAGAGAAAATGAAAATGCCTGACAATATACCAACTGAAACTGAAAAACTTATCATATCACTATGGGATCTTAATCCATCCAAGCGTCCTGACATGACCACCATTCGAAATACACTTGAAAACAACTATAGCACCACTGTTGGAAAACCTCTACCATAATGATCCACTGAACAATTTTAGCTGCTCTTATCAATGAATTTTTCTTAACTATTTTCCCATTTGACTCATGTTATAGTGTTAATTTTGAATGTTTCTAATTTAAAAAAGTTTTAAAATATGGTAATGTTAAAATCTTTTGTTGCGTAATATTGAAGAATTTTTATTATTAATTATATTTATGCAAAACGTGAACAAATGCATATCTTGCATTAATAAAAAATTAGGCATGGTTAGGCATGGTAAAACAGTTGGGTGAACTGCCTCAGGCTCAGGTCCCTCTTCAGCTGAGCATGGACGATGATGCCAGCTTTGGTAGAGTCATGGAGGCATGACTTACTTTTGATATAATGGAATGTCGAGGTAGCAAAATTAAAAAAGCAGGCACGGATGCGAAATGAAGAGTGGAATCTGAGCCCGTTCTTGGCCATTTCAAATGCTGTTACCTTGAGTACAAATTTGCACCATGAGTACAAATTCGCACTCATGAATGGCGGAGAGGCACCTGCCACAGTGGCAGAATGCGCAATGGCGGCCAAAATAAGCGAGGACCTATTCGGCACCCAGCAGTCAACCAGTCAGCTTAATTTCCTCGGTAGCCAGCAGGAACTAGAAGAGCCTGCAGAAGGAGCAGAAGCCTTTGCCCTGGAGCAAGAGCGAGGCCGAGGCAGAGGCCGTTGGCCATTCGTAGCAATGGTGAAAGGTGAAACAGACGAACCTTGCTCCGAATATCTGCCTAAGTGCATTTCGTTCACCCCCCAATTCAAAGAGCGGACTCAAACTGCCAGGGGAGGCAGAGGCTCAGCAGGAAGATGCCCACCGGCCAGAGGACAGCAGCAGGCTAGGGGTCAGCAGTGGCAAAGTCTCCCACAAAGGGGGGGCAGGAAATAGAGTTCGATTTCATTAGCAGGTGAGTTTCCTCATGGAGGCTGAGCCTGAGGCCGAGGAGGAGGAAGAGGAAGAAGGTGTCACTTTCAAACCTTGGTACTGCCAGGAAGAGGAGGAGTAGGAGGCTGAGGTAGGTGGAGGGCGATGAGTGAATTCATGAGTAGTGCACACAAGCCGACAAAGTAGGGTATCTGTGTGTGCATTGACATCGGGGGGGCTTGGTTCTGAGTGGAGTTGAACTTTAGCAAGGCCTGAAAAGAGACTCAACAAAGATGCATAGTTTGCAATGAAACAACAAATTCAGGGAAAAAAGAGCAGCCCCGTGAAGCTGGAAGGTGAATGACTCAGGCAGGCTGCAGTCATAACATTCGCTTTTCTTCCAACAGGCAGCGTTAGGAATCTCCCTGCAGCCACTGTGCGCAGCGGAAAGACAATTCGATGGCTGCAAGCCTCTCAAACCAACACCTACTCCAACCTCCAGGCACTTCTGCCAGCAAGGACAGAATCCTGCTATAAACTATCGAATAGTTAGCGCTAACCACACAAGTTAAAAAAGCTCTTCAAGAAGCAAACTTTTCAGCAGGCCCAAATTATGTTGCGTCTGCTGACAAGACCTAAGCCCAGCATCAACATGGCAGTAAGCTTTTTGACAGCATTATGCTCATCAATTTGACATTGATTCAACAGGAGATCCGCAGCCTTTGCCGGGATAAAGTATAAGTGCCCGTGTTTTACTGTTTCATTTCAGCATCTAGGCAAGAATTTCAAGTCATAAACGGTGTGAACAACTATTTGCTGCATCACCCCCCCAATCATTAAACAAATGTGCAAATCCTACCACTAGCCTTCTTGTTGATGTTACTAGACAACCATTTCTGACAGATTTAGAAGTAATCTTGCAATTTCACCACCAAAAAGAAGGAAAAATTGCATGAATCTCAGAACAGCAAAACACACTGAGTTCCCTAATGTTTTGCAGACAACATTTACACAAACCTGCAATAAGAAAGTTTAAAAGTTCCAGTTTCAGATCGAATTTCAGGCACTAATAAAAGTAAGCTAGAAAGCTCAAATCGTTGCTATTTACCAACTTCTAATAAATATTAATAATTACCTGTAGAAACATGATGTATTGTAGTTTTCCCTGTAGTCAAAGCAGACTGCTGACTTTGCCGCAAAACTAAGCCAAGCAATAACCCAAACATTTAGCCTGAGAAAAGCTCGGACGGGTGATTCACAAAAGATCATGAGAAACGCTGTTAACCCAAACATTTAGCCCTGAGAAGATCTCGGATAGATGACTAAGTGTTGTGGCTATGGCTGAGCATTAATAACTTATAAACCGTCCCTTCGCAGAAAGCCTCCCACTGCTGGAAGAGATGATGAGATGCCACGTACTCGACAACTACCACACACCCGCCTGGCAAGATGTCACATTCCCACCAGTGCTGGAAGGAGACGACCCTCAACGGGCAGGACTGCGCCTTCTGTCGCATGACATAAACAGCATCCCAAACCTGTTCGAGCAGGGTCTAGGCGGCTCTATCGGCTGGGATGCCACCGTCTGACTCCGCCGCAATGACCACCACCAGCGGAGCCTCCTCAGGGTTCATCAAACACCCTTTTGGTTCAATTGCTTCCTATCAAAAGACAATTCAGTATGTCTTTATAAGCCTGCTGACAGAAGAAGAAGAAAGCCGTCTTCTACCAAAGCGAGATGAGGAAGCCAACTGCGCCAAACAGTTGGCTTGGCACCTGCAGCACCTGATGGCCGGCCACTCCAACATTGACGTCCATGGCCCAAGCCTGCGCTGGATGCTCTCCAACGTCGAACATCCAGGTCCTCAAGGACCAGTAGTTCTATTTTCTTCCAGTCCTGGTCAGTTCAGACCTAGGCCATCTTGCAGGTAAAACAGGCCACCTGACAAGCCACACTGAGCGTGGATCGCTGAGGATTCAACCCCTACGACCTGATCGATGAGCTGGGCCTCACCCGCTTCCCAGTGATCCCCGTCCTGCTCACCGCAGAGGCCATCGGATGCACCGTCCAACAGGCCAACCTCTACCTCAAACTCAACCTCGTTCATCTCTACACCCCACTTGCCAGAGTCACCAACATGGCGACAGGCGAGTAAACTAGGCTCTAGTATGGCCACACCCCGACTACAATGACTTCACACGACCTCTACAATGCCGGCAGAGCTGTCAATTGGGAGCCAAATGTTTCTCTGCTTAGCCGCAAATAAAACATTGCAATTAATTTGATAATACTTCGGCAAGGTCCTTCGGTACCAGCCAAGAGTGGCAGGCAATGACGATGGACAGCAGCTACCACCAGCTGCGCCTCCTGCCTCTACTCAAAGCCAAATGACACCTCATCAGGCACATACTGTCTACTTGATTACCTGCCCATAGTTAGACCGCAAATTTCAGGCAGGAACCAGCAGTGCCGCAGATACAGGGCAGAACACAAGCGGGCTCCAGGTCAGGAAAGCACAACCACCTGGAATGCAACATACAAAACCACAGTCCCTCCTCCTAAACCCAAGCTTGGCACGAAACAACACCCTCCAGTGATTCCTGCTGTCCCCCATACCACTCTAAAGCATCTTTAAACTGATTAATAAATTGGTTACAGTTTGTCCAAATCCATTGAAATCACCATTTCTACACACCCCATTTTTCAACTTTCTACCCAAAAAGTAATATTTCAAATGCTCTGGGACCGTTTCCACCTCCAGATCTTCCTAAAATAGTATAACCTTTTAGTTTGTCAAAATCCGTTGAGAATTGAGCATTTAAAGCAATCCCATTTTTCTTTCTCGCAAAAAAGTAATGTTTCAAATAGAACTGATCCTTGGTATCTAAAGTTGCTTTACCTTGAAAGATCGGCCGTGGACAGCATTTCCAGAAATATATACATACATATATATATGAGGACAAAAGTTGAGTAACCTCTATAGACCGCGGAGCGGCCCTGGGCCATCGGGAAAGCGAAAAAAGCGAAAGGAGAAAAAATGGCCAGCTCCGCGGTCAAAAACTCAAACAAAAAAGCCAATAAATAATAGTGATGCAGGTTTTAACGTCTTTGCTGTCTTTACGCTTCTCAAATTCGTTTTAGATTCGAATTTAAATAAAACAACGTATTTTGACATCTTGCTAAACATTTTAAAGATGAAACGTTCAATTTAAATAGTCCATAATGGTATCTAAAAAGTGTCCACTGCAAAACAATCCAACAATACGTGGAAAATCATATTTGAATTTCAACATAACAATCGTTCCTGCTATGCAAATTCCCATTGTTTCAATAGAAGCACAAGACATATCCTACCACAAGACATAATTAATATCTCTTCGCTAGGAAAAACTGTGGTTAGTTCTTCAGTTAGTCACAATGTGGTAGGTCATGCAAATTGGATCCACAATTGTGGTTCGTTATTCAGTTAGCCACAATGTGGTAGGACGTGCAAATTGGATCCACAATTGTGGTTAGTTCTTCAGTTAACCACAATGTAGTAGGTCATGCAAATTGGATCCACAATTGTGGTTATTTCTTCAGTTAGCCACAATGTGGTAGGTCTTGCAAATTGGATCCACAATTGTGGTTAGTTCTTCAGTTAGCCACAATATGGTAGGTCGTACAAATTGGATCCACAATTGTGGTTAGTTCTTCAGTTAGCTACAATGTGGTAGGACGTGCAAATTGGATCCACAATTGTAGTTAGTTCTTCAGTTAGCCACAATGTGGAAGGACCTGCAAATTGGATCTACAATTGTGGTTAGTTCTTCAGTTAGCCACAATGTGGTAGGACGTGCAAATTGGATCCACAATTGTGGTTAGTTCTTCAGTGAGCCACAATGTGGTAGGTCAGGCAAATTGGATCTACAATTGTGGTTAGTTCTTCAGTTAGCCACAATGTGGAAGGTCATGCAAATTGGATCCACAATTGTGGTTAGTTCTTCAGTTAGCCACAATGTGGTAGGTCATGCAAATTGGATCCACAATTGTGGCTAGTTCTTCAGTTAGCCACAATGTGGTAGGACGTGCAAATTGGATCCACAATTGTGGTTAGTTCTTCAGTTAGCCACAATGTGGTAGGACGTGCAAATTGGATCCACAATTATGGTTAGTTCTTAAGTTAGCCACAATGTGGTAGGTCATGCAAATTGGATCGACAATTGTGGTTACTTCTTCAGTTAGTCACAATATGGTAGGTCATGCAAATTGGATCCACAATTGTGGTTAGTTCTTCAGTGAGCCACAATGTGGTAGGTCGGGCAAATTGGATCCACAATTGTGGTTAGTTCTTCAGTTAGCCACAATGTGGTAGGTACAGGGTGTTAGCTACAGGATGCAAATTGGATCCACAATTGTGGTTTGTTTTTCAGTTAGCTGCAATGTGGTAGGACGTGCAAATTGGATCCAAAATTGTGGTTAGTTCTCCAGTTAGCCACAATGTGGAAGGACGTGCAAATTGGATCTACAATTGTGGTTAGTTCTTCAGTTAGCCACAATGTGGTAGGACGTGCAAATTGGATAGAGCAAGGATATCCACAATTGTGGTTAGTTCTTCAGTTAGCCACAATAGTGGTAGGTCAGTGCGAAATTGGATCCACAATTGTGGTTAGTTCTTCAGTTAGCCACAATGTGGTAGGTCATGCAAATTGGATCCACAAATGTGGTTAGTTCTTCAGTTAGTCACAATGTGGTAGGTCGTGCAAATTGGATCCACAATTGTGGTTAGTTCTTCAGTTAGCCACAATGTGGTAGGACGTGCAAATTGGATCCACAATTGTGGTTAGTTCTTCAGTTAGCCACAATGTGGTAGGTCATGCAAATTGGATCGACAATTGTGGTTACTTCTTCAGTTAGTCACAATATGGTAGGTCATGCAAATTGGATCCACAATTGTGGTTAGTTCTTCAGTGAGCCACAATGTGGTATGTCGGGCAAATTGGATCCACAATTGTGGTTAATTCTTCAGTTAACCACAATGTAGTAGGTCGGGCAAATTGGATCCACAATTGTGGTTAGTTCTTCAGTTAGCCACAATGTGGTAGGACGTGCAAATTGGATCCACAATTATGGTTAGTTCTTAAGTTAGCCACAATGTGGTAGGTCATGCAAATTGGATCGACAATTGTGGTTACTTCTTCAGTTAGTCACAATATGGTAGGTCATGCAAATTGGATCCACAATTGTGGTTAGTTCTTCAGTGAGCCACAATGTGGTAGGTCGGGCAAATTGGATCCGCAATTGTGGTTAGTTCTTCAGTTAACCACAATGTAGTAGGTCGTGCAAATTGAATCCAAAAGGGGTAGTATCTTCATAGTGACAATAGGTAAGTCACTATCTGATTGATGTGGTTCTTCAGTTGGCCACAATGTGGTAGGACGTGCAAATTGGATCCACAATTGTGGTTAGTTCTTCAGTTAGCCACAATATGGTAGGTCGTACAAATTGGATCCACAATTGTGGTTAGTTCTTCAGTTAGCTACAATGTGGTAGGACGTGCAAATTGGATCCACAATTGTGGTTAGTTCTTCAGTTAGCCACAGTATGGTAGGTCATGCAAATAGGATCCACAAATGTAGTTAGTTCTTCAGTTAAAGCCACAATATGGAAGGTCATGCAAATTGGATCCACAATTATGGTTAGTTCCTTCAGTTAGCCACAATGTGGTAGGTCGTGCAAATTGGATCCACAATTGTGGTTAGTTCTTCAGTTAGCCACAACGTGGTAGGTAGTGCAAATTGAATCCAAAATTGTGGTTAATTCTTAAGTTAGGCACAATGTGGTAGTTCGTGCAAATTGGATCCACAATTGTAGTTAGTTCTTCAAGTTAGCCACAATGTGGTAGTTCGTGCAAATTGGATCCACTCTTGTGGTGAGTTCTTAAGTTCGCCACTGTGTTGTTTGTTGTGCAATTTGGATCCAAAATTGTAGTTATTTCTTCAGTTAGCCACAATGTGGAAGGTCATGCAAATTAGATCCAAAATTGTGGTTAGTTCTTCAGTTAGCCACAATATGGTAGGTTGTGCAAATTGGATCCACAATTGTGGTTAGTTCTTCAGTTAGCCACAACGTAGTATGACATGCAAATTGGATCCACAATTATGGTTAGTTCTTAAGTTAGCCACAATGTGGTAGGTCGTGCAAATTGGATCTTTACTAACTGGTAGTCGTGCAAATTGGATCGACAATTGTGGTTAGTTCTTCAGTTAGCCACAATGTGGTAGCCTTGTCATGCAAATTGGATCCACAATTGTGGTTAGTTCTTCAGTTAGCCACAATGTGGTAGGTCATGCAAAATTGAATCCACAATTGTGGTTAGTTCTTCATGGAGCCACACAATGTGGAAGGTCATGCAAGTTAGATCCACAATTGTGGTTAGTTCTTCAGTTAGTCACAATATGGTAGGTCATGCAAATTGGATCCACAATTGTGGCTAGTTCTTCAGTTAGCCACAATGTGGTAGGACTTGCAAATTGGATCCACAATTGTGGTTAGTTCTTCAGTTGGCCACAATGTGGTAGGTCATGCAAATTGGATCGACAATTGTGGTTACTTCTTCAGTTAGTCACAATATGGTAGGTCATGCAAATTGGATCCACAATTGTGGTTAGTTCTTCAGTTAGCCACAATGTTGTAGGTCGTGCAAATTGGATCCACAATTGTGGTTAGTTCTTCAGTCAGCCACAATATGGTAGGTCGTGCAAATTGGATCCACAATTGTGGTTAGTTCTGTCGTTAGTCAAAATGTGGTAGGACGTGCAAATTGGATCCACAATTGTGGTTAGTTCTTCAGTTAGCCACAATGTGGTAGGACGTGCAAATTGGATCCAAAATTGTGGTTAGTTCTTCAGTTAGCCACACTATGGCAGGTCATGCAAATTGGATCCACAAATGTGGTTAGTTCTTCAGTGAGACACAATGTGGTAGGTCTTGCAAATTGGATCCACAATTGTGGTTAGTTCTTCAGTTAGCCACAATATGGTAGGTCGTACAAATTGGATCCACAATTGTGGTTAG